>PVJH01006840.1:0-97967 GCA_004026705.1 Nesogale talazaci
GGAGAAGAGTTCTGCACCCCAACTCATCCAGCAGGCAGAGGAGGTCAACGTGGGGACAACTCTGCAGTCTTCAGGCACTGGCCTCCTGCCTGATACCCCGGCTGCTCCTCCAGCACCAACCCTCCCAGTCCCAGCCAAGTCACTAATGACCCCCAAGACCCACTGGTTGACTTGATGCCTTCTAGACACAACCACAGCCTGTCCAGCAATCCCCTCTCCTAACGCTTAGTTCATAGCTGAGCATGTAATGACTAGTGATCATGTAGACAAGCAGTGAGGTCCCCATGAGACAATAATCAAGTGATACCTTTCTGAAAAAACAGCCCTCTCAGTCCTTTCTTTCTGGTGGTGCCTGCTGCCATCCCACTGTCACCCTGGCCCAAGGGTGTGTGGTGTGTGAGGCCTCCAGTCTCTGACACACCTACATCGGTGCACCAAGTGTGAAAACCCAGCTTCTCACCTGCCTGCTCCTGCAGCTCTCCACACCACCACCTTCACACCTGCAAGATGAACTGCCCAAAGCAATAACTGTGGATTCTACTGGATCCTCCTCAGCCTGACCTCCTCCAACCAGGAAGCTGAGCTCTCCGCAGCCTCTAGCCCTGAGAATGCCTACTGCTTTCCCCAGTGCTAAATCCTCCACCAGCATATCTGCAGGCTTGCTTCCCCAGACTGCTGCTGGTAGTGAGGTCACATCCATGTCTACTGGTCCATCTTTCCAGCCAGCTGCTCACTCAGGAGTCTTAGCAATGGACACCTCTCCACCCCTGAATCCTGCTGCTCATACAGGGGTCACAAGAAGGGGTACATCCCAGACCCTGCGCTGCTCCTTCTGCTGCCACTCCTGAGCAGCATCAGGCCTCCTAGCATTCATTATACAGTCTGACATCTGCCAGTGTCAGCACTGTCCCTGCTACACAAACCATGAGTCAGTCTGTGCTGGGCTTCTACAGCTTAAACACCTCACCCATGCAGACATTCATCTTGGAGCCACTCCCAGGCTGACATTCCCAACCCTTCAAGGGCAGCATCCTGGAGCATCCAGCTCCAACAGCTCACTCCAGACAGCAACTCTGGCAGCTCCAGCATTGGGCTCAGGATCAACTTCCACTAGAGCTCAGCCAACTCCAAGCCCTATGATAAGTTCAGCCTCGGGAGGGGTCTTAGCCACCACATTCCACTTGGGCTCCTATGCTTCTAAACAGTGACAGCGAGTGCTAGACCAGCAGCTCTCCCCTCTGGACCCATCACTGCCTCTTGCCCCACCACTGACATGGCTGGCTCCATTACCCTTAGGAGATTCACAGGGAGGTAATACTGCCCAACTGGCCACTCCAGGTGTCCTTGTGGGCTTAGGAAGCAGACTGAGCCAGTTTCACAGCTCTGCTTCCTCTCTGAAACAGTCTGGGCCTGGGGGAGAGGGGACTCCTAGAACTCAAAAACACAGAGATTGGCTTCAGAATGAACACCAGGGCTGCCCATAGCCAAAGCACCCCCTCGAGTGTTGGGGGACCCAGAAAATTCCAGTCAACAAGGTGGGTCGCAGGCTACACTGCACTCACCCTAAACCATTCTAACCCTGGAGACTCAACTTCCTCTAGCTTAAAGCAGATTCCTTGGAGCTCACCCGGGCAAGGACCCTTGATGGCAGTTTGATGGCCAGGTACCAGTGAAAGCCAGGCTTCTGATACAAAGAGCATTCCCCCTTGGTGCTCAAAACCATAAGCTTCCAAGCAAGGCCAGAGCAACCAGGAAGCACCTTGCTCCCTCAAATGCTGAGAATCATTGAGCAGATGGAAATGTGGGACCATCCACCAGTCCCATTTCCTCTGCCTCAAGATCCATGACGGCGGGGGCTCAGAGGAAGTACCAGCATGGACTTCCTCCCAGGGGGTTCTTTGGTGTACTCTGTGGAGGCCCTATCCACAAAGCTCCTGCTGTCTGATACAGTCCTGGAGCAGGCTGAGGGACAGACAAGTACACTCTAACTGATCCAGGAGACCAGGTGTGAGCTTAGTCCACAGAAGAGGATGAACGCCAAGAATGCTTGCTGACAGAATGAGTGGTGGGAATGTGGTGTGTGTGTGTGTGTGTGTGTGTGTGTGTGTTAATTAAAAAAAAATGTCCTCAAGGGCCAAACAGAAAAACATGGAGTGACAGGAGTCAAAAGGCTTTCCTACTCCATGAAAAAGGCTTACTCCTCTTTCCCATTGTCTTTTACCATGGTCTTTCAAAAGAAACAAAAGGAGATACCATTGCGTGAATTCGGACTTATGGCCCCCATCAGACATGGTCCAACGATTCCTCAGGCTACTTAGAGGATATCACCATAGCAGTCAGCTACCAGCTTTCTCTTGCTGGGCCTCCCATGGCTTGGCAGCTCCGACCTCTTAGTTCATAGCAGAGCACTTAACCATTGGGGGCTATGACTCTCCCATAGTGCTTACCAAGCTCAACTTATTTACATGTGTGCCACAGGAATCACACACAGGCCCTTAAGACACCCCACCCTCTGTTAGGGAACAGGACCACCTCCACAAGAGATAGGCATTGTTGTGACTCCAGGGCTTATGCACATTTTCAGCATGTTAACACAGAGTTTCTAGTGGTTGTTGACTAAGGAGGATAACCTGTTTTGTTTCACTGTGTGGCCATATTGAAGCCACACCTGGTGGCAGAGGTGGATACAGTGAGCTCAATCAGGAGACTGATGACTGTCAATTGGTGGTGACATCAGTGTCGCACAATAGGGTGAATTCCTACCCAAAGGCTGACATGTGAAGTCAGAGTGCCATGAAAGGCGGTTAAGGTCAAAATCTCTTTGGGTTGAATCCGTGGCTAAAATGGATTACACATTGACAATGTTTAGGGAAGCCACAATGAACTCGGGAAAGCTAGTGCTGAAGTGGGTTCACATTGAGGTGCTAACCTCAGTGTGAGCAGTTCAAACCCACTAGCCACTATGTAGGGTAAAGACAGCCTTAAGCTCTAGGAAAGATTCACAGCCTTGGAAAACAACAGGGGCAGGTCTGCTGTCTTTTATACTGTTGCTCTGGGTTACAATCAACTCCATGGCATGGAGTGAGCGGTGGCTTGGGGGTTCATTAGCGACAGGAATGTTGACACGTGGTGCATGGAGAATTGATTCGGTGCTACGGTTTTCACAGTAGAGTCAATCAGGACACATCCCATGATGGCAAATCAGCATGTGTCAGCACCGAGATAGAATCTTAAGTAGAAAATTCAAGAGGTGACTCTAGTCACAAGGCTTAGGTTTATGTGTGTTCAGGAAGGAAGGAGTGAACGGTAGCATCAGCCTACACCTCCTGGAGGTAGGTTTTGTGGACCAGGAATGTGGGTCTGATTATCAGCAGCAAAGATCTTAAAGGGTGGTAGAATTTTCTGAGGGGTTATAAAAATTCTTTGGGTCTGTAGGTGATGGGGCAGCAAAGTAAGGGAGTCTGGAGTAAGGGACACAGGGCGTGCTCGTGAATCTACAAAGAGACTGAGGTAGGAGGGGTGGCATTGATGGATTGGCAGGTGGTCAACAGCAGTTGGGGAGTTGTTTCTTACTGCACAGAGAGAAGGGCTGGCAGCAGGTTGAGGATAACGACACAGGACAACCCATCTGGAGTCCTGGTGGTGTGACTTGAGAAGGACTTAAGGAGGAAGAGTTCTGCTTCCCAGAGAGGCTGTATGACTAACAGTTGGGAGAGGGATTCAAGTAAGGTAAGGTTGGCCTCAAGATGCCGGTTTCTGAGTAAAAATATTCTGAGGCATAACGCCAATGCCAACAGGTACACAAGATCAAGGAGTTAGAATTGAAGATGGAGAAGCAGAATGACGTGGGTGCAGAAAGCTTAGTTCAGACTCCTCTAGAGTCTCCATGGAAAACATGCAGGTCCGGGGCAAGTAAGTCGTTTCTCAGTGCTTTCCAGCAGTGATGTCTTGAAGTGCAGCCTCTTGAGATGTCTCTTCCAGAGAAGGGCTCTTGGGCTGATGTTCTGGAGGGCACTCTGCTTGCGTAGAGGGCAGCCTCCCCAAGTAGCTAACCAGAGCGACGAGGAGGGCCCAAGGTCATGATGTACTATGTAGTAGTCCTTAGAGACCTTGCTTACAATTTGACTCTGAGGCTACTGGACTGCAGAGGCTTACAAGCCTAGAAGATTCATTTGGGTCACAACAAGCACATGCCTGGGTGGTCCAGACTTGTGTCCAGCAGTTCGATAACCACCTGGAGTCATTTAGAGAGCATTTCTATATATGTTCCTTGGTGATTCTCTGTCTTCCAAACAAAGACTGATTTTCCAAGACGCTCTATGATGCTCTAGAGCAGCGATTTACAACCTGTGGGTCGCAACCCTTGGGGGGGGGGGGCGGTGAATAACTGCTTCACTGGAGTCACCTGATGCCTAACAGTAGCAAAATGACAGTTATGAAGTAGCAACGAAAATACTTTTAGGGTTGGGGCTCACCACACATGAGGAACTGTCTGAAAGTGTCGCGGCATGAGGAAACCACTGCCGTGGCGCATTGATGCGTGAGGAAGGTGTAGATGCAGGTGAGGGCAGGAGGATAGTGCGTGTGAGGCTTGAGAGACTTGTCAAGCGGGTAGCTTGTTGAACTACAACCAGGTTGATTTAAACACGTTTGTCAAATTGAGCCAGGAGCTGTACAAGTGATGCTACACGTGGCCTCCGTCTGCGCCCACATACCTGGCTGAAACGTGCACAGGAATGTGTAATCAAGGATGGCCTCTGACCATCCCCAGTTTCTCCAAAGCATCCAGGTCCTTTGGCTTTGTTTTGCAGTGACGTCTTCGATGTCCCTTTGAAGACTTGCACGTGACGCTGAAAAAATTGCAGGAAGCTCCTCTCAAGACACACGCACTCCCCTTTAGGGGTTCTCCTGAGCCATTTTGAAGGTCCTTTCCCAGATTTGAAGTACTTTTTTTTAGCTTCATCTCTGCCACCCATCCTTCGGGTTAGTCTGTACTTTTGTCTTTGCTTCTCCGCTGTGCTTCTTCTAAGCAGCATATTGAAGGGTCCTATTTCCCTATCCAGTCTTCTGTCTCTTAACTAGTACATTAATCCATGCATATTTAATGCTAATATTGCTTTGTGGGCATTTGTCGCTATCATTTTACTAACATGTGTCTTTGTTTTCTTTCTTTTTCATACATTTCTGTGCTGGATTCCTATAGTTTGTGGGTTTTCTTGTCCTTTTCTTGTTTGCTGTTATTTTACCAATGACTTGGCTTTTCTGGTTTTCTTCATTTTGATGAGGGTTTTCTATTTTCTATGAGATCCCCTTGATAGCTATTTTCTTAGCTAGTTTAAGATAGTCTCTTATTTCTTGTGTACTACTTGCCTTTCTAGCCATACAATTGCTTTGCATGTGCTTTCCCCCTTCTATTTGCGTTGTGTTTGTCTCCGAGGGAGAATAGTACCTGTGGCTCTCGCTCTTGTCAATTTTGTGAGTGTAACATTTGAAGAACTGCTTCAACTTGGTTGATATCTGCTGGGTAGTGTCATGCCCATTCATCTCAGGTTTATGTTTGCTGTTGCTTTTGATTCTCTGTCCAAAGAACTCTGTGGGTATTTTTTTAAGAGCTCATTATTCTGCTTCTACAGATTTCTGTAATTCTCCTTGACTGAAAATGTCCTTATTTCTCCTTCATATTTTGTTGGATGTAAGATTCTTGCGTGGCAATTATTTCTTTAAAGTTTCATATATGTTGTCATGTTGCCTTCTTGCCTGCAGATATTTGTTGAAGAAAAACAAACCAAAAAAAAAAAAAAACCAGAAAACAACACTCAGCTTAATCATTTTGCTTTACTTTTGTAGGTAACTTACTGGGGATGGCTTTATAAATATGTTCCTTACAGTTTTGTTCAACAGTGTGTCCTCATGGCTCTCATATTTTGGGTCTGTGACTTTATAATGAGAAGTCCACTCCCCCATGCCAATTTCCCTGAGCCTCTGCATCTCTTCTTCTAGAGTATACTACAGTAGGTCTGATAATTCAGCTTGACTTACCGTATATGTCCAATCAAATAAATGGCTACATAGTCTTCTAACCTTGCAAGCAAAAATACTCAAGAGAGAATCTTTGCTGAGTGAACCATATTAATAACCGAGACTTATCAGAGTTTATGTTCCCTGCACACTTAAACAACCTTAATACCCATTCCAACAAATAAAATGCATTTTCTGTCTGGACAAGTTTTAAAACTCTGGAATTTTTTACAGGTAGAGCATACATGTTTCTGGGCCAATACCTGGACTACACATTTGGGATTTGGTATGATTTAAGTTTAAATATCTGTCTAAAGGCCATAATGGGTGAAGATCTGTTTCCTGGGCCCTTTCAGCAGTATCTTGTAAGGCACCTGTCTCAAATAATGCTCCAACACAGTCTAGGCACCATTACCAGCACACATCCCAAGCTCACTGTCATGCAGTTAATTCTGACTCACGGGGTCCCTATAGGACAGATAGAACTGCTCTCACGGGGTAACATCCTGATAACAAAGATCCATAAGGGTCCCTGGAATCCCAGAAGATAGTTCATCAAGCTTAGACATGGTAGACAGTTTGGACTCCAATACTACATCCACCTAGACAGGTCCAGTTGACAGATATCCCAATGATCACAGGTGTGAAAGAGGACATTCAAATGTGGTAGACAAAAGGAAAATTAAGATACTCTCATCATTTCTCGTAAGGGAGAATGCTTTCTCATAGTCTTCTGAGTAAGAGCAGATCTCTGTTATCAGGATGCTACCCCATCTGGAGCTGATGAGGAATGTAACTATATAAATGTACCTGATTAATCCATAACTGATAAAGGATTAGATCATTCATGGTCCTATGAAATTATATTTCAACTTTAGAAACCAGTAAGGTGCCCTGGTCTTGTAACTTGGTTTAGGAGTGAAGCACAAAGAGCTTACGGTTGTTAAGAACCAGTTTGTAATCTTTTTTTTTTCTTCCCACACAACCAAGGCGACAGCCACCGAGTTCCCATTCCCAGCGACTACGGGGCCCGGCGGACACGGGTGCCGCCCACGTCACACCCTGGGGTCAGGGTCCAGTGGTGGGGACGAGAGAGGAACAAGGTCTCCCCTCAACTCTCCCACCCAGTTTGTAATCTTTACTAGAAAATTAATTCGATGAACCCTGAGACTCTATGTTGATCTATTCACACAAACACCCACAACCTGTAATAAATGCACCGGAAAACCACCTTCTTTTGTTGACCTCTGACTAAGCAAGCACAACTTAACTGAATACTCACAACTGCCTGACATTAGAATTTTGCCGAACAGTGGCTTTACTTTTTTTCTCTCAGCGCTGCCAAGTTGTTATGGGCGAGTCAAACAGAAGAAAGCCTATTTGTGCTACAAAACTTCAAAAACAGCTGAGCCCCGGTTGCGCAGTGGTTGTGTGCGGGACTGTGGCCCACTGGGATGGAGGTTCGATTCCAGCAGCGGCTCCATAGGAGCAAAGGCTGGGCCTCCTACTCCCACCACCAGAGGGCAATGATGCCCCCCCCCCAAAAAAAAAAAAAAAAAACTTCAGGCTGAGCCCCAGTGGTTGTGCACGGGACTGCGGCTCACTGGGACGGGGGTTCAATTCCAGCAGTGGGGCTGGGCCTCCTACTCCCACCACCGGAAAGCAGTGATGCCCAAAACAAAACAAAAAAAAACAAAAAAAAAACAAAACAAAAAAACATCTTGAGATCATAATTAACTACATACCTCTGAAGTCAGAGGTAAATATTGGTGCTGAAACTTGAGGACATAAGCAAGGTTCCCTCAATCAGGAAAGAAAACAACACACTGCCATCCAGGAAGAGACTTGGGACATCAAATGTTGTAGGAGAAGCTTAAAAAGTGAATAAGAGATGAACCTCCACTTGAAGGACATGAAGCCAAAAAAAGATGAAAAATTGGTGAAATATAACAAAATAATTAGAGGAACAGTCTACTAGGTTCTATTTATTTATTTAGTATGTTTTAGTGGGCTCATTTTCCCTTGTTCCTTACAATAAGAATCTTATGCAGGAAAATTGCAGGCAATATAGTTCAATGCAAAGAGCAGATTGATGGTAGTAGTTTCGTTGAACTCGGTTTGAACGGTAAGAGGCTATTTGAGAAGGACCAACAGAAAAATAATTGTTGATCCTAACACACTACAGGGAACTCCAGAACACTTCATTGTGCTCATGCAGAACCTGTGCATGGTCCCAGAGGTGATCACGTGGGGAAGAAGGGGAGACTGTGTGATTTTAAATCATCAGAGGTTTGCATTGGGCCTATATTGTCTAAACACACTTAATCTATATGCTGGGAAAACACTCAAAGAAGCTAGATTATATGAATAAAAATCTCATTCGAATAGAGGAATCTTTATTAACAAGCTGTGATATGCTGAAAGTGAGGAGAATTAAAGCATTGCTGATGAAAGTCAAGGGCTGTAGCCTTCAGCATGGATTACAACTCAATGTAAAGAGAACACAAATCCTCACAACTGGACCAATAGGTAGTAGCGTGATAAATGGAGTAAAATTTGAAGGTGGTAAGGATACCCTCTTGCTTGGATGCATAATCAATGTTCATGGAAGCTGCCTTCAAGAGACGGGTAAATCAACACAAGACCCCTTGAAAGCATTGAGAAGCCAGCATGTTACACTGAGGACTAAGGTGTGCTTGAGCTAAGCCTTGGTATTTCCAATGGCCTACTATGCACGAGAAAGTTGAACATTGAAAGAGGAGGACCAAAGAAAACCCAGCACATTTGAACCATGGTGTTGGTGAAGAATATTGAAAGTATATGGACTTGGGCTGAGCCCTGTGGCATAGTGGTTGTGTGCAGAACTGCGGTCCACTGGATTGGCAGTTCAGATCCAGCAGAAGCTCGCCAGCAGCAAGGCTGGGCCTCCTACTCCCACCAGAGGGCCGTGCTGCCCCTTCCCCCAAAAAAGAAAGCCTATGGACTGCCAAAAGAAAAGGGCAGTCTGGGAAGAAGTGCAGCTTCTTAGCGGGAAGGATAGTGAATCTTTGTCTCACATGCTTTGGACCTATTCTCAGGAGAGGCCATTGCTGGAGAAAGGCAGCACGCTTGACAGAATGGAGGAATAGCAACAAAAACAAAAAAAAGGGGGGGGGGAGACTGTAGATGCGATTGATGGACAGTGGCTCTATCACAACAGACTCCGAGGGTGGTGACGGGCCTTCTGCTTTACAAAGAGACGTGAACTGTGCGTAGAGATCAGCTTGAAAAGCCCTAACGACAAAAGCAGAAACTACAGACAAATCACAAACAAAATACTGAGGAAAAGTATGGCTTCATTTATGTAAACTTCCAAACCTGACCAGAAATCTACATCAAAAAGTCATCAGTGTACACTCAATCAAGGCAATGATTATTAGAAATGACAGGATAAATACCTCCCTCCTACCTAGTGGGGAGAGATGAGTTGGAAGACATGACTGAGTTTTGCGGGGTTTGGAATGTTTGACCTGCTTGTGCTTTCAGGAATATTTAAATAAGAACAATTTTTTTTTTTTAGATTTTTTTTTGGCGGGGGCGGGGGGGGGGCATCACTGCTCTCCGGCGGTGGGAGTAGGAGGCCCAGCCCCACTGCTGGAACTGAACCTCCGTCCCAGTGGGCTGTAGTCCCGCGCCCAACCACTACGCCACCGGGGCTCAGCCCAAGAACAATTTTTAAAACAATTCATACATATTTTGTTTTGCTAAGCAAATGACACTGCAATAGAAAGTTTACACAAATGTGAAAAAAATTAAAATGTAGCTCACAACATACAAATATATAGAAATACTTTTAAACATTGATTAGCTGCAGAAAAGGCAACCAGAGCTTTGAGTGATTTAAATGGAAAATGCTGCTCTTTCTTTGAAGCTTTCTGATGTCTATTACTTTTTGCATTCTTTTTGAATAGTAACAAGTGCAAATAAATATTTTATAAATATTTCTTCATTGCAGATTCTTAAGTTAGTGCTGCAGTTCTACAGGCATGTCCAAATCTCCCATTTTTTCAAATCAATTAAATTTTATTTAATTTTCAATGTTTTTCATTTGTAAGGCTTCTTTATTATTATTTTATTAGTATTTTTGACATTATAGTGACATATAAGTTTCTTGTAATAGAAAAGTAGGTAATATCAGACAGCAATTCTGCACAGCATTAATATGTGAGAGAGGGAAGACTCTCAACCAGCAAAGGGCAAGAAAAAGGGGAGAATGCAGGAGCAGCAACCAAAGGCTGAGACCTCTTCCCACACTTGAAATATATTCACATTATTATATGTAAATTAGGCCACCACAAAGCTTTTTTCTTAAACTCAGCCGATTATTGGGCATTCATCGGTTCAAATACTTTCTATAACAGAACTAAATGAAAAATACTGAAGTGGAGCTCAGTTGGGTTTCAGTAGCAATGGGAACTCTAGAAACTAGAAGATTAGAGGAACCAATGAGATGCAAAGATGATTCTAATTACTTAAAACCAAAATTATTGTTATTGAGGTGATTCCAACTCCCGGAAATCTGACAGGACAAGGGAGAATGATCCTGGGTTCCTGATGCTACCTCTTTCCAGCAATTCACAGTCTTCTTGTGCTTGCAGATGACCAGATTATTACAGGGCCAAGGGGGAGTTTTTTGTAAAATGAGAATACAAATAAAACACAAGCAAGGATTATGTAAAAAAATTAATAAATCTTCCAAATGAAATTTTTTTTTATGAAATTGCAGGAAGAATCCAGTGGAACAAGAGGAGAGTGAGGCTATTTAAGGTAGCATCTTAATGTTTAAAAAATTCTAGCTACTTTGACAAATAGACACTAGTACTTCTCAGATACAACTTTAAAATACCCAAGCCCTTCACTATCCTCTTGCTCCACTTTTATATAAAACTCCCTTTGCCCATGATTTTATGAGCTTTTTACCTCCATCTTCACATCCAACCTTTAACCACAAAAAATACTTGCAACTTTAGTATACTTGACTGGTTTTACAAGCAGACAACAACAAAAGTACCTATGACTATGTAATAACCTTTTTAATTTAACTTTTGTCAATGATTTAGAATTTATATGAATTTTCAGCTAGTTATTTTTGTTATAATAGGCTTTATGTAAATGAGAGAATAGTAATGTACAGTAACCAACAAGTGATTTTATTTAAGATAAATTCATGATAGAGTGGTTGCTAACCACAGGATAGAGATTCAAACCTACCATGGCATAAAGTTGATTCTGTCTTTCCTTGAAAAGACCTAGTTTCAGAAAATGTAAGAAGCAGTATTTCTCTGTCCTGAAGGGTTATTATAAGCAGAAAGGAACTTAATGGAAGTGAGTTATGGAGTAACGAAAAGTCAGAGAGTCTTTATCTTCCTGATGACAACAGTAGGAGAGAGGCAATTCAGTAGTTAGAAAGCCATCTGTTTCCCTTCCAGAAAGATGGCAACTGAGTAACACACACCAGAGCAACTCCGCAGAAATCAGCGCAGGAGAGTCAGTGAGAGGGAAATTCCACACTGCTGGGTCACAGGAGGAGCATCATAAAGATAAGTAGACACAGATCCACTAAATTTTAAGGAGCTGTGGGTTTTGGGCTTATCAGCATGATCGCTGGTTAAGGCTTAATTAACCTTAACCCTGCCACAGTCTTGGCCAGAGCTGGGCATCTTCAACTGTCTCAAGGCTTTAGCACAACACAGCACAGCATGCCACTTCCTTAGGGCAGAGTTTAACACTCTCCAGCCCCATGGCCAGGCATTCCAGGGTCAGCTATGCCATTCGTTACTTTTTTCTCTCTCTTCATTTTTTTTCCTCCAGTTTTAGCAGGCCCAAGCTTTTTCTCTTTCTTCTCACACACCACTGTCTGCCTCCACGCCATACCCCTTTGCCTAGGGCAATTATGCCTGCCCTCTCTGGGGCTTGGAGAGCTCCGCCCTCTGTAGAGTAACACACAGTTGGGGAAATCCAGCCCACCCTTCTGCCTCAGGGAAATTCAAACCTACACTCCAAGGCAATGTAAGAAGCTGGAGGTAGACCTGTCTACCTTTGGACTTCTCCTTTGGCTGGGGGAACCTCTGCCAGCCTTCCATGGCACTCCATGTGGCTGGGGGAGCCCCGACCCATCCTCCATGGTTCCATGTGGCTGAGGAAACTTCCTCCCATCTGTGTCACATTGCGCATCACATAGCCTAAGGCAGTTTGAACAACATTCTCAAGTGATCTCTGCTGCTGCAGGAACCCGCCCGACCTATGCGGCCATGTAGCTGACAAGTGCAGTTCTGCCCACCATCCCTGATGCTCTCCACCAAAGTGGGCATACCCACCTGCCCTCTGCAGTACTACAGTTGCAGCACACATTCCCAATGCACTCAGGTGCACCAAACCACAATGGGCCACACCACCAGGGCTTCCTGTGAGATCATCCAGTGAGGATCATCCAACTTGCTCTCCAAATGACAGAATATTGGTTGGCTAGGGATAGAGTAAAACTACAGGAGGATAAAGCGGTAGCCTATCTCCCTACAGTGCAATTAGCTGAAGGCAGTTCAAACTCATTCCTATGAGACTCTCAAGGAGAGAGTCCGGCTCTCTACGACTTTTAGGAGAATGGCATATCGAAAACAACACAAACTAAACAGCAATCAGCCCCAAAAATCTCAACAAGAAAACAGGGGAAGTAAACAACCATTTTGGAAGAAGTTCTGAGCCTAACAACATACATAGAAGAAGCAGACATTGATCTGCCACAGAAAGCAATCTTCAGAATGATGCTTGGAGTCATACAAGATGTGAGGGAAATAATACAAAGGATAAAATGATAGGAGCAGATAAAGACCATGCACCAAAAGGAAATATAAGAGCTAAATGAGTAAATAATAAAAATCCAGTAGAAAATTAGTAGACTTTGTCAACAGACTTGAGGAGGCAGAGAACTACACCATGACTTAGAGGTTATCCAAGCAGACTTCAACAAACAGGAAAAGCAGTCAAATAAGATCATCAGAGATGGTGAAAAAAACTGAGATCCATATCTGATGCTGTGAGGAGGAACAACATTTGAATAATTGGTCTACCTGAACAAGACACAATGAATAAGTCAATGGTCAAAATAGGATGGGAATTCTTAGAGGAAAACTTCCCCAGATTAATGAATGAAAACCAGGCAACCACTTAGGAGGCTGCAAGAACACAAACTAGGGGTTGTAGGAAAAATGGCATCTACTTAAGACTCACCCACCTGGTGACCAGCAAATTAGGAAAGAAAGTAAAGAAGACTGGGAGGTGGGGTCCTGAAATTAGAACTAAAATACTAGGGTCTGTCGTGAACCCCACTTCCTTTTTGGTGATTTCCACTCACAAAGCAAGCCAAGAATGCACTAAATCACTCTAGGTTTGGTGTGCTGGACTCGTGGGCTCCAGCTGACGAATTACCTCCGCCCTTTCACATTGATTAGTGATTTCCCAAGGCTGACACTCCAAAGAGGACAAACATCTCATACACTAAGAGAAGCTCTGATATCTCGTCCCAGAACCCCACAGAAGAGCTCCCCACACTGTTAGCTGTCGAGCTTAGAAGCTGGAAACGGGGCTGGTGGGAAACCATAAATTAAAGTTTAAAAAAAAGCAGGAATTTACCTGAGTTAGGGCGTGGTGTGGCAGAAAATAAGTAGATAGTGATAATCCAGGGGGGTGAATTCCAGTCAGTCCAGTGGCCGAGAAGAAAAGAACCTTCATGATAAGCTGGATCTCCCCCTCTGGGGGTCAGCGTGACAGCCCCCAAATCAAATCAAGGCACTTCATCATTCCAAAACAATAAAATATATTTTCTAGGTAACAACAGTAAATCCCAGGCTCATTGATCAACCCTCAAGAAAGCCCATAAATGGAGTCTCTTAAATACATTAGCATAAGAAGGAAGCCCATGCTAAGGAATGTCACATCTTAGCTACAGTGTCTGAAGGCTTTTGACATAAAGACCCTGTTCCAAAATGAGCAGAGTCATATCCCAGAGAGCCAATTTGTCCTAATTCTATTTTAGCTGGATTGGGGGGGGGGGGGAGGAGAGATATCTTTGAGCTAGGAGGGCATAAGCAGTCTAGATCGATTAATAAGCTCAGATTCCCTCTCAGTGAGTCTACATACAGCTGAGGAGACCCTTCTAGTCTTGGAGCCCTACATGGGGTTGTGGGAATATGCTGCCCCACCCCCTTGCTGTAGTGCTACACACAGCACAAGACAGGCATACCAATGAACTCCAGGGCTCAAAAGCACTGTGGGAACTGACACCTGGCCACTGCTGTGATCTGTGGGACTCTACAACAAGCAGGCATGCCACCCGGCGACCTTGAGGCAAAGTCAGAACTCCTCCAGATCCATGGTCAGGCAATGGAGCCTGAGTCAGCTCCTTATTTACCACTCTATTTCTTCTTTCTCTATTCTCTCACCCTGCTATCTTTACCACTGCAGTTGATCTCAATGGGCCAGTTTGGTTTGGGTTTGGTTTTCTCTTTTTCTTCTTCTTTTGTTCCCTCTCTTTTTCCTCTTCTCTCTTTCCCTTTCCTGTCATGTGACACTCCTGGATTCCAGGCCTAGTGCAACGTCTACCTAGGGCAACTCAACCTAAAGAGCAGAGGGATTCCAGCCTGCCCTCTGCGAGAGGGTTGCACACCACACAAGAAAACCTCCACTGAACCTCTAAGGTGATCTTCCCAACTAGGGCAATTCTGCCCAGTACCACTAGGTTCCTGCACTAGAAGGACACACCAACCTGCCATCTTGGGCTAGAGTTTAAATGCTTCTGGGCCTACATTCAGGCAAACATGGTCAGCTATCTCTTTATTTTTTTCCTTCTCTTTTTTCTCTCTTTACCATCAAAATCAATCTTAGCACACACCGTTGTGTTTTTCCTCTTCTCTTTCTTTCTCTTTTCTTTCTTCTCCCTCTTTGTTGACTTCTCTCTTTCTGTTTTTTCTGCTTTTCTCCTCTCCCTTTCTTTCCTTCCACATGCCACTGCTGGTTTCCAGCCCCCTACCCTCCACCTAGGGCAACTCAGCCCACTCAGTGGGGAGAGCTTCAGCCTGGCACCTGTGAGAGCGTGGCACATGGCACGAAGCAGTGCTACACAAAGCACAGCACGGGGTTCAGCTATAATTCTCTGCTTTTTTCCTTTTATCTTATTCTTCTTCCACTCTTTCTTCTTTTCTCCTATTCTATCCCTTCTCTCTTTCCCACCAGTCTCAGCAGATCATTTTCCTTTATCGTAGTTTTCTTTTTTTTTTTTTTGACAGTTTTTACTTTATTTAGTCTCTTTATTGTGAGTGATTGTTATTGTGCTTGGCATTTTTGCTCCTGTCTTTGTTTTCCTTCTTTCTCTATCTTTCTTCTCCTCTCCCACTCTTTCATTTCACAAGTCACTATTGTCTTCCAGGCCACTCCTCTCCACCCAGTGTAACTCTGAAGGCCCAGTTGGTGGGGGGGGGGGGGGGGGAATCCCACCCACATTTTTTGGTTTTGCATGCAGCTGTGGAAATCATGCCAAACCTTGTACATACCCCAAGTGACTGGGGGATTTCTTCTTTGAAGGGCTAGAGGGAATTCCAACCTAAACCCTGAGGCCCTAAAAGTGACTGGGTGAACTCCAGCCCACCATTGGTGTGCTCCATGCTGCCAATGGGAACATGTGCAGGACCTCCATGGCGATCTCTCTGACTAGAGTAATTCTTCCTGCCAATTACTGTTCTCTACATCAAGAAGGGTACACTCACATGCCTTCCTCATCACTCCAGCTATGACTTACTTAGAGATCAGCCAGTGAAATGCCACCCTCATGGGCCCACAATAACCCAACCAGGATCCCATAAGAGAACTACACAACTTACATTCCATATAATAGAATATTGTTTAACTAGGGTAAGAGTGAAACCACAGGAAGATAGAACGCTAGCCTGACCCTTCAGTACAGCTACCTGCAGGTAGTTTGTAGAAGCATTCATACAAGGCACACAAGAGAGAGCCCAGTGCTCTTCAACTCTGGAAGATGGCTCCAGGCTCTTCTAAAACAACACATAAACAACAACCAGCCCCAATGAAAAAGCAGGAGAAACCAAAGACAATGCCAGAAGAAGTCAAGAACTTAACGATGTGCATAGAAGAAGCAGATATGACCAGCCACAGAAAAAGAATAAAATGATAAAGGAGATAAAGGCAACACACCAAAGGGAAATACATGACTTAAGGGATGAAAAAACAAAATCCAGTGACAAATTGACAGACTTTGCCCATAGACTTGAGAAGGCAGAGGATCAGACCAGTGACCCAGACAATAACCAAGCATACCACAACAAATGGGTAAAGCAGGCAGATAAAACAATCAGAGAAACCGAGGAAAACCTGAGAGCCATGTCTGCTGCTATGA
This sequence comes from Nesogale talazaci, assembly GCA_004026705.1. Lineage (NCBI taxonomy): Eukaryota > Metazoa > Chordata > Mammalia > Afrosoricida > Tenrecidae > Nesogale > Nesogale talazaci. Next base: position 16,466 of record PVJH01006840.1, read on the forward strand.
AAAGTAACAATATTAGAATAATTGCACTGCCATAACAAGACACAACAGTAAAAACAGTGAGGCAAGTCTTAGAGAAAAACTTCCCCAGCTTAATAAATGAAAATCAGGCAACCATTCAGGAGGTTGAAAAAAAAACCAGCCAGACTGGATCCCAAGAAGTCACCAACACACATAACAATTAAAATATCCGACTATGAGAAAAAGGAGATCATAAGAACAACTAGGGAAAAGCAAATAGTCACATGTAAAGGTACCTCAATAAGAGTATGTTAAAAAAAAAAGAGTTTGTTCAGAATTATCAGCAGACACAATGAAGAAGAGGAGGGAATGGAGTAACATATTCCCAAAACTGAAAGAAAACAACACAAACCCAAAAATGCCATACCTGGCCAAATTGTCTATTAAGATAGATGGAGAAGTAAGAGTCATCCCAGACAAGAAAACATTCAAAAAATACACAAAAAGAAACCCAGTCTTACAAAAGATCTTTGATGACCCTGTATGGGCAGAAGATCAACACTCATCATGTGGAAATAAAAGATCATCAAATAGAACAACAACACCCAAAGGGTGACAAAGAGAAAACAGCCCCCAAGATAGCATTGGCTAAATAGTGGAAACAAGGCAAAAATGATCCACACACACAACACAAGTGGATAAGAAAGGTCAGTGGGAAAACACCCAATACAAAAGGGACAAGATGACATCACAGAGTCCACAGATGAATGTTATAACACTGAATATCAATGATCTGAACTCAGGCATTAAAAGGCAGAAGCTAACAGACTAGCTCAGCAAACATGACTCATTGATCTGCTGCCTACTACAGACACATCTTGAGCTTGCAGACAAAAACAGGCTGAGAATTAAAGGCTGGAGAAAAATAAAGCAATAAAAGGCAATGATAAAAAAGCAGGGGTAGCAATCTTAATATCCAACAAAATTGATATCAAGGTACAGCCCATGAGAGACATGGCGTGGCACTATATAAAGTTCAAGGGAATTATAGACCAAGAACCAGTCGAACCATAATGAATATACACATGCCCAATAAGAAACTCACAAAATTTGTAAAAGAAACATTCCAAAAGATGAAAAAAAAATCCCAGGCTCAACAATTATAGTTGGTGACTTTAAATAAACCACTGTCTGAAAAAAACAGATCAGTGGGAAAGAAACTCAGCAAGGAGGGTACAGATCTAAACAGCACAAGTGGACTTGACTTGATACATATCTTCAGAGCTTTCCATCCAAATAAAAAAATCACATTCTTTTCAAGCCCACATGGCACAAATTCAGAGAAGACCAGATGCTGGGACACAGGTCAAACTTGAGTAAATTCAAGCACATAGATATTATACAGATCTCTCTCTCTGATCACTGTACCATAGACTAGACAACAAAAGAAGGGCAGTGAAGAAAGCCAGGGCAAACAATTCTCTACTGCAAAAGAAGTGGGTATTGACCCAGATTGGAGATGAAATCAGGAAGGTTCTAGCAACCAATGAGAATGAAAAACAGTATACCAAAACAAGTGGGATACAACAAAGGCATTTATCAGAGGAAGGCTGACAGCAAGAAATGTACACATGAAAAAATGAAGACTTGTGTTTGATAAACTGGCACAAAACTTAAACCAATTAGAGCAGAGTCAACAGAACAATCCTACTAATAGCAAAAGGATAGAAATAATAAAAATCAGAGTGGAGAAACGAGAGAGGGAAAATAAGAAATCTATGGAAAAAATGATGCAGCAAAAAGATCGCTCTTTGAGGGAGAACAGATTGCAAGAATCGACATACAGCCTCCTCCCTGGGGGACAAACCCTGAAGAAGTGGATGAAGGGAGATGTCAGAGGATGAAAGATATGACAAAATAATTTATAAATTATGAAGGGGTCATGGGGGAAGGGTTTGAAAGAGAGGGGGTAAATGAGGAGCAGATACCAGAGGCTCAAGTAAAAAGCTAGTGTTTTGAGAACGATGAGGGAAACAAATATACAAAAGTGCTTGACACAATGGATGTATGTGTTGATTGTGATGAGAGTTGTATGAGTCCCCAATAAAATGATTTTTTTAAGCTGGCTCTTTGCAAGGGTTAACAATATTAATAGACCGCTGGCACACCTAACCAAAGAGATGAAGGAACAAAGGTCAATTGCAAGGATGAGGGATAAAACAGGGGACATTACAATGGACCCTAATGAAATCAAAAGGATAATTACAAAGTACTATGAAGGCCCGTAGTCTAACAAATTCAACAACTTGGAAGACATGAACACATTTTAAGACACAATCTCTGTCTAGCACTATCTCAGATTGATGTCAAGACCTCAAAAGACCCACAGTAGTGGAAGAAATAGACAAGATTATTACGGAATCACCAACAAAAAATCCCCTGAGCAAAATGGCTTCACAGGAGAATTTTAGCAAGCATTCACGGAAAAACTTACAGCAATCCTACACAAAGTCTTCCAGAACACAGAAAAATACAGAAAATTCCCAAACTCTTTCTATGAAGCTAGTATAACTCTGATAAATAAAGCCGGCAAGGATCCCAAAAGAACTGAGAGCTATAGATCAATATACCTACTGAACATTGATGCAAAAATCCTTAACAAAGTACTGGGCAATCGAATACAAAAACATATTAAAAAATAGTTCACCAAGAATCCAAATGGGATTCATAACAAGGATGTACAGATGGTTCAACATACGAAATACCATTAGTATTACTGGCCACATTGACAGGAAAAGTGATTAAAAACCACGTGATAATATTGACAGGTGTGGAAAAGCATTCGACAACATCCACCAGACAGAGGCAAAACACTAAGGGTGTGCAGCAGAGCAGTGGGAGGAGCACAGCATGGAGTCCTAAGGGAGTGCCAAGGAAAGACTGGGGCTAGGGCATGAAACCCCATCAGACTCAACCGGAGGACACTCCTAGAGGTCAACAAATAGACCTTGAACTATTTAGAGGGTTTTAAAATTTTTTATTACTTTTTCTGGAAATTATTTTTTGTTTTTTTGTTTTCTTTTGTCACTTCATCTTGCTATGTCTTCTTTTTTGAGCATATTATTATCTCTGCAGGTCTATCTAGATAAGACAGGCTGGGTGATCAGTCCGGAGGAGAAAACAACAGGACCGATGGTTCCAGGGGGATATGGGAAAGGGGGAAGTGAAGGAAAGGAGGTGGTGGTGACTGATTCAGGGATGAGGGAACAACAAGTGATCTAAAATCAGTGGTAAGGAGAGTGTTGAGAGGTCTGGTAGGGATTGATCAAAGGTAAGGTAACAGTGGAGAAAAATTACTTAAACTCAAATGAAGACTGAGTATCATAGTGGGATAAGACAAAAATAAAAGGAAATAGAGGAGATAAATAGGAGAAAAAGGGCATTGATAGAGGCCTAAATACAGGCATATACATAAGTAGACACACTTATATATGATGATGGAAAAATAGATCTCCATGCATATATTTATAAGTTTAGTAATAAGGCAACAGATAGACATTAGGCCTCCACTCAAGTATGTTCTCAAGGCAAGAACACTTTGTTCTATTAAATTGGTATTCCATGATGCTCACCTTCCTGACATGACTGCTGAAAACAAATGTGTGCATAAGTAAATGTGGTGAAGAAAGCTGATGATGCCTAGCTATCAAAAGATATAGCATCAAGAGTCTTAAAGACTTGAAAGTAAACAAGTGGCCATCTGAGAAGCAGCAAAGCCCACATGGAAGAGGCACAACAGCCTGTGTAACCATGAGATGTCAAAGGAATCAGGAATCAGGCACACAAGAACCAAAAATTATATCATTGTAAATGAGGGGAATTCACAACATTCACATTCTATGCTGAATAGGAAGGGAGGTAGGAAAATACCCAGCATAAAAGGTACAAGATGAAATAACAGAGTTCACAGATGGATATAATAATGTTATATATCAATGGATTGAACTTAGGCATTAAAAGGCAGAAGCTAACAGACTGACCTTAGAAAACACAACCTGTCAATTTGCTGCCTACAAGAGACACACCTCAACATTACAAACAAAAAATGACTTAGAATCAAGGGCTGGAGAAAAATATAACAAGAAAATGACAAGTCAAAAAGAGCAGCAATCCTAATCTCTGATAAAATTGATCTCAAGGTACGAACCATAACAAGAGATAAGGAGGGAACACTATATAATACTCAAGGGTAAAGTAGACCAAGAATCAGTGATCATAATAAATATATACACACCCAATGAGAGACCCGTGAAATTAGTTAATCAAACACTCCAAAAGATGAAAAAAGAAATTAAAGGTTCAACAATTATAGTAGCTGATTTCAATACACCACTCTCTGAGAAAGATGGACCAAAGGGAAAGAAGTTTAACAAGGAGACTAAAGATCTAAACATTACCATTAGATTACTTGACCTGATATTTTCAGAGCTTTCCATCCAAATGTAAAAAAAATTCACATTCATTTAAAGTACACATGGGGGCTGAGCCCCGGTGGCATAGTGGTTGTGCGCGGGACTGTGGCCCACTGGGATGTGGCCCAATTCCAGCAGTGGGGCTGGGCCTCCTACTCCCACCACTGGAGAGCAGTGATGCCCCCCCCAAAAAATAAATAAAAAATAAAGTACACATGGTCCAAACTTGAAAGTAGACCACATGCTGAAACACAAGTTGAATTTGTGTAAGTTCGGTACATAGAGATCATACAGACTTCTCTGTCCAATCACTAAGTCGTAAGGCTGGAAATCAACAAAATAATAATTAAGAAAACAAGGGCAAACAATTGGATGATAAATAACTATTGCAAAAATAGTGGGTACTGACTCAGATCAGAGATAAAATTAGGAAGTTTATAGTAACTAATGAGAATATGACATACCAAAACCTCTAGGACAGTTATCAGAGGAAATTTGCTAGCCGTACATACACACATGAAAAAGGAAGAAATATTATATTTGATCTCCTGACACAAAACTTACACCAATTAGAGCAGAGTCAACAGGAAAATCCTACTAATAGCAAAAGAAAGGAAATGACAAAAATTGGTGCTGAGATTCAAGGGAAGAAAAACAAGAAGAAAACTGAGAAAAATTATAAGAAAACATGATAATATCAGCAGAGGCAGAAAAGGCATTTGAATACATCCACCACCAATTCCTGTTTAAGACACTCAAGACACTCCTGTTTAAGACACTCAAGAAGATAGAAGTGGAAGAAAAATTCCTCAATATAATATAAGCTATATATGAAAAACCAACAGGCAACGTGGTAGTCAATGGAGAAAAGAAGAAAACCATCTCACTGCAAAAGGGGACCAAAGAAGAATTCCCCGTGCCCCCACTCTTATTTAACATTGTATTGGAGGTCTTAGCAAACAACATACAGCAAAGAAAAAGACATCAGAACTATATTCACCTGAGGGAGAAAGAGGTGAAACTATCATTATTTGCAGGTGGAAACCCTCAACTATTAGTGTCACCAATGAGAGAATTGGGGAAATCTAAGAATGTTGACTCAGGAAATACAGAGGCTATCAGAAATAGGCAAGGACCCAAATACAGATGAGGCACAAACTGCCCAGAGGGATATACTGAAGATAAAAGACCTATATACATACATCGAAAGAATTTGCCAAGAGTAAAAAGAGACTCCCTGGACAGGGAAAACATCTTTAGTAATGCCACATCCGACAAAGGTCTTATTACTAAAATCTATAGTACTCTGCTAGCTTCCAAAAAGGAAAAAAACGAATTGCCCCCTATGGAGATGGGGGAAAAAAATCTGAATAGAAGTTTCACAAGGGCAGAAATCCAAATGACCAATAAACATATGAGAAAATGTTTCAGAACATTATCCATAAGAGAAATGCAAATTTAAAAAACTATGAGATACCACTTAACAGACTCAAAGATAACCCAATTCAAAAAAATCAGAAAGTAACGAGTGTTGGAGGGGCTGTGGTGAGATAGGTACTGTCATTCACTGCTGGTGGATTTCTATTATGGAAATCAATTTGGCAAAATCTAAGACAGATGGAAATCTAGCTACCATCCAACTCAGCAATCCCCCTATTGGGCATACACACAGAAGAGGCAAGAAACAGATCACGGCCAGATATTTGTGTTCCAATGTTCATCGCAGCACAGTTCACAGCTGCAAGCAGTTGCTAACTACATGGATTTCCATCAGTGGATCAATGGATTAAAAAACTGTGGTACATACATTACAATGGAGTACTACACATACCTAAAAAGCATTGGACGCATGAAACACATCAACGCATGGGAAAAACTGGAGGAAATTATGCTCAATGAAGTAAGCCAAGCACAAAAGAACAAGTGCAACATGAGTTCACTGAGGTAAGCTTAAAAATGCAAAAAGAAGCATGGGGGACAAGATACTTATATACATGCATTTCTGGGGTGAAGTCCAGATACTATGGCAGGGATCAGACCTAAAACAGGTATACATATGGCTGCCAAATATAAAGGGGAGGGGTCATGAGTAGTGGTGGAATAGGACACTAATCCACTCAAGGGGAAGGTGTTGTTTTTATCTGCACAGGAGAAAAAGAGAGGGACCAGCCTTAAACCCAGTGGACCAAGATGTAAAGGCAACATACTAGCATGAAGCAGGGAAGCAATAGAGAGGTGTGCAGGACAGCCCCAATCCCAACTACGTGGACAATCCCCCACCACAGAGGAAAGCACTACCGAGGACAGCGCAGAAGCTACAGCTCAAGGAGAGGAGTGCATCTGATCAGAGCACACAGTAGCAAAGGAAGAGAGAAGGAGAGAGAGTGGAACACATTCTTGGTCCTCCAAGCCCCGTGGAGGATATTCCTGCTCAGAGCAGCTAATGCACAGAGAGGACCAGAGGACTGGCCCCACCACAAGACGTCTCTCACTGACCCACATAGCTATGAGGGACACTGCTGGAGACACGGAATTGTGTCCGATCTGATCCCACCACAGTGGGGCAAAACATTAAGGGCATTTAACATAGCAGCAAGGGGAGCAAACAATGAAGTTCCCAGCAATACCAAAAATAGGCTTTGGGGCCAGGGCCTGGCGACCCATCAGACTTGCCTAGGAAAAAAACCTTAAAGGTCAACAAAGAGACCTGGAACTATTTACAGACTTTTCTTTTGTTTGCTTGTTTGTTGTTTTCTTTTGTTCTGTTGTGTTTTGCTATTTACTAAGGCCTCTGTATGCCTATCTAGATAAGAAATGTGGGATAAATAATACAAGGGAGAAAAAATGAGACTGATGGTTACAGGGGGACACAGGAGAGTGGGAGGTGGCGGAAAGACAGTGGGTGCTAACAAACCCAGGGATAAGGAAACAAGGGATCTAAAGTTGACAGCGAGGAGGGTGTACAAAGCCTGGTAGGGCTTGATCGAGGGCAATGAAACCGAGTCAAATGTCTGAAACCTGAATGAAGGTCAGACATGATAATGGGACAAGATGAAAGCAAACGGAAATAGAAACTAGAACTAGGTAGGACATTTACAGTACAGTCCTGTACACATGTACATATATTTTATATAACAATAAAGAAATAGATCTATGTTATATGTTGTTATCAAGGTAGCAGACAAACCTTGGGCCTCTACTCAAGTACTCCCTCAACACAAGACAGTTTGTTCTAACAATCCAGCATTCTGTGACGTTCACCTTCCTGGCAAGATCACTGAAGACAAAATGGGTGCATAACAAATGTAGGGAAGAGAACAGATGGTGCCCAGCTATCAAAAGATCTGAGATCTTAAAGGCTTAAAGATCTTAAAGGCTTGAAGATAAACAAGCAGCCATCTAGCTAAGAAGCAACAAAGTCCACATGGAAAAAGCACAGGAGCCTGTGTGATTGTGAGGAGTCCATGGGCTCAGGTATCAGGCATCAAACACCCCGAAGAAAAAAATCTTCTCAATGTGAATGAGAGAGAATACAGACTTGAGACCCAAACCCCATGTGTAGACAATTGGACATTCCCTTACAGAACAGTCACAAGGAAGAGATGAGTCCATCAGTATTGGTGCAGTATAGCACCAATAGCTTCCTCTACTTCTCTAATGCTTCCTCCCACCCAACCCTCACTATCATGGTCCCAATTCCACCTCACAAAATCCGGCTAGTCTGGAGCATATACACAGGTATATATAAGAGCTGGAAACACAGGGAATCCAGAACAGATAAGCCCATAGGACCAATAATAAGAGTCGCAATTCCAAGAGGGTAACAAGAAGGTGGGGGTATAAAGGAGGAAGTGATCACAATGATCTATATATCATCCCCTCTCTGGGGGTTGGACAACAGAAAAGTGGGTGAAGGGAGATATCAGTCAGTGTAAGACATGAAAAAAATAATAAAATATCAAGGATTTGTTAGGGAGGGAAGGTGGGGGAGGGAGGAGGGGAAATGAGGAGCTGATACCAAAGACTCAAGTAGATAGAAAATGTTTTGAGGATGATGGCAACAAATGGACAAATGTGCTTGACACAATGGATGCATGAATGGATGCATGTGTGTATTGTGATACATAGTTGTATGATCCCTCAGTAAAATTATTTTTAATAAGAGAAAGACACCTGTTTAAGAAGTTGAAGTTTGTGGCATGAATACAAGTTTTACCACCATCTGTCTCTACATGGGTGACCAATTTGGGGGTTAAAAGAGTCATGAAGTGAGCATCCAAAGCACAAATCATTTGGCTCCAGAGTCCACGATTCTTTCTTTTAATATTTTTAATATAAATTAAGTGGAAACTTACATTTCAGATCATCCAATTGGTACTTAACAACTTAAACTACTTACCAAAACACTCCATAGATTGCCCTACCATCTTCCTTTGATTTTTCTCTTTCTTCTTATAAAATACTATCTTCCACTTTACCCAAGTTAACACTTGTCTATCCCTGTTGTTTCATCTTCTGTCCTCATCACCTTGGCAACCATCAAAGTCTGTTTCCTTGGGTATAAAAACCTTTGTCTTGATTTTTTTTCTTTGTAACAGCAAGAGTCCATGTTTTAACCACCCTGCTCACTGACTCTCATAAATTGACACGTGTCTGAGGAAGGACAAACCAAAAAAAAAACTCATACTAGCATTTGCTACTGCGAAGGAAATTGGGTGACTGAGGACAAATCATCTGACCTAACTACTTTACTTCTATTCAATACTAAGAAGCTGAGTGAAAAGGAGACAAAGAATGGGATCAATTTAAACCCAACAATCGGAGAAGCCTCAAAGATTTATTGTTACTGTGGAGCAAACACAGACAAGCTCGGGGTTAACAATCACATGCAGAGCTAGTTCCCACTTGGATTATTATTTTAAAGAAAGGGTACTAAGACAATATTGTCTCTGGGGGGAAACTGGGTACCTGAAATGATTAGAAATTACTTTCCTGATATGCTCATGTAATATCTGGAAGTGTTCATTTAAATTTTTAGTTTCCAAATCATGTGATGTACCTTCCTAATAATAAAACAATTTTAAAGAATAGCTAAGTCCCAAATTCTACTTTGTAGCCCTGATCAAGTCCATATCATCTCTCAGAGTCTCAGTTACACCTGTGAAACAAGAGTCACACTGCTTCCTTTTAAGGAATGAGACGTCATGTACAGAGTGTTAGCCCCGTGAAGAGGCTCCCTATCTCACTGACAGCTCATTCAACTTCATTAAAACAAGAAAGGATTTCAGAAAGAGACAGGAAGACACACTAAGTCACGGCAGTCTCATGAAAAGACTATTATTAATGTTGCCCAGGCTATAGGAAGCCAGGATGCCCAGGTCCCGAGTTCCGGCTTGTGGAGTAGCACTAACCTAGGATGAAGAGGGTCCCATCAGATCAAGACTTCAGGACGCTCAGTCCCAGCAGAATTAGCTGTAGCTGCAATGAGAATTAAAAAAAAAAAAAACAGCTCCCTGAGGGCCAGCACAAATCTACAAGAAGAGCAGTATTCTGTGATGCACAAGGATGGTCCTGGAAAGAGGAATGCCTTCAGTAAGGGTAGAAACTAGTCCTAGTCTGATTTTGGTACCTGAGGCAGAAATAAACTGGTAATTGCTTCTTCTCCTTTATTTTCTGTTAGAAAGTGATCTTAGTCTCAGAATTGGTCTGATACTAAATCATGAACTGCTGATTACAAAACAGATTGTCAGTTTGACCCAATAATCTCATTACTAAGTATATGTGCCAGAATGAAATAAATCAACCATAGAAGAATTTTAGATGGGACATTATGAAAAGTTTTTCACAATCTATACATATACCCTTTATGCTAAACACCATATGTTATCTTTTCAAAACATTTACTTTCAACTTGAACCCCTGGTATCAGCTCATTTCCCCCCCTCACTCCCCACTTTCTTTTTCCATGTCTCCTGATAATTTATAAATTCTTGCTCTTCTTTCCTTTTTTTTAATGTCTTACACTGTCTGCTGTTGCCTTTCACCCACTTTTCTGCTGTCCTTCCTCCTGGGAAGAAGGCCATATGTCCATCATTGTGATCAGTTCACATTACTCCCCACCACTACCCTTACTTTCCTAATATCAATGCTCCCCCTATTGGTCCTGAGGGGTTTATAGGTTCTGGATTCCCTGTGCCAGTATACATTTCTGGTCTAGCTAGATATGTAAGATACAATTGGGGTCATGGTAGTGGGGGTGGGGGAGGAGGAAGCATTAAAGAAGGTTGTGTGTTTCGTCAGTGAACCCTGACTGATTCTTCTCTTCTGACAGGGGATGTCCAGTTGATTACTGATGGGCTTTGTGTCTCGACTCTACCCTCCTCATTTCCATTGATAAAATTTTTGCTTGCTTGCTTTGTTTTGGGTCGCTGATGCCTGATACCTGATCCCATCAACACCTCATGAGCACACAGGCTGCTGTGATTCATCCATATGGGTTTTGTTACTTCTCAGTTGAACGACCACTTGTTTATCTTCATGCCTTTAAGAGCCCAGACGATATATCTTTAATAGCCAGGCAACACTAACTTTCTTCACTATGTTTGCTTATGCACCCATTTGGTCTTCAGTGATTGTATCAGGGAAGGTGATCATCATGGAGTGCCATGTTAGTAGGAAAAAACTGTTCTTGTGTTGAGGGAGTACTGAAGTGGAGGCCTAATATCCATCTGCTGCCTTAATGCTCTATAAATAAACCTATGCACATAAATCTAGTCTTGTCATTATATATCAATGTATTTACATTGTACACATGCCTGTATTTAGATCTTGACAAATGTCTTTTACCTCCCGGTTCATTCCTCTATTTCCTTTTACTTTTCTCCTGTCCCATTATAATGTTCAGCTTTCATTTGGGTTTTGTAAATTCCTCTTGGCCATATTGGTCTTGATCAAGCACTCTCAAGCATCCTATGCCCTCCTCACCATATGTATGGATTCTGATAAGAGTTGTAAGAGCCCTCAATGAAATAAAAAAATTTTACCTGGGTTTGTCTAATAAAAAAAATCATATTTAAAAGTATGTTTAATTAGTAATTTTCAACTAAGGGTACCTGGCATGAAAGCAATTTCTTGGCACCCACGCGCTGTCATTGAGTGTGTTCTGACTCCTCGCATCCCTGTAAGAATAGAGCTGCTCCTGAAGTTTCTGAGACTAGAAAGCTCCGTCTATCTCCCGCAGAGCAGGTGGTGGTTTTAAACTGCTGACTGTACGGTCAGCAGTCCAGTGACAAATACCTATCCCCAGTGTTTTTAGGAGGAATCTTCCACACAAGCAAACAACACTCACATCTCATCAATAGTTTTCTTATAAACTGACAGGTGTGTACCATGTGCATATAATATTTCTTCAAGAGTCACTCAGAATATCACTCTTTGGTTATCTTTGACCAATATTCTATGACACCTTTCCCCCCTTAATGTAACTGGTAACCGAATTGTAAATATAATTGATTAGTAAAACAGTAAATTACATTTGACACTCAATTCCCAAATGACACTATTCTATTTTCCTTTAAATGTCTAAATGCAGGTAAAATAATTTATATTGACATATCTATTTCCAAGAAAATGCTAGTCAGCAGTCTTATCTAAAATCATTGGCAAATTTGATTTATTAATGTACATACATGATATAAAAATCTGTGGCTGGGCTGCAGTTTTTACTGACGCTTGGACTGAATCTGAAATAAAACGAAACAAATGAGTTTCAAAACAAAAAAAAACTTTTCACACTCAAAAAAAAATCTTTAAAGTGTTAGGAGTAAGAGAGGTGGGAATGTAAATGACTAACTAGAGATTAGATATATATAAACTTGGGTGAAGCAGAAAGCAGGATACAATAAGAGGGAGGTCAGCAAAACTGATGGAGGCCAGGGAAACCCTGGCAGGAGTGCGAGAATTAACAGGAAGAGAGGTATCTTGCTAGACACCTAATTCCACAATGGTGACCTAGTGCATGGATCAACACACATGGAGAAATCAGTGTGGAAGGGAGAACAGACTTGTACATACATATAAATACATATATTTGACAGGATACTTCTACGAGTATATTTAACTTTACTGCAAATATACCCATGGGGGGACACCCAAGGTCGACTGGCATAACGAACTTGACAGTGTTCTCCATCCTACTTTGGTGACGAGTGACAGGTCTTCACAGCTTGCAAGCAACCACTGAAGCACCATTATCAACTTCTCATCTGGAGGTAAGGATACTAAAGGAAATCGAAGGTGTATAGAAACTGTTACCCCAATGGAGGAAGTGCCCAGAACATCAGCTTTCATGTCTCTGAGTCCTTCTGGATGATGTCCTGCTAGCACAACCAACGCCTCTGAAAGGAATTAATTAAACATCCTAGATAAACTGAGATATAGATGTGAAATAAAACTGAAGATCACAAGCAGACAAGCAAAACAGTCTTACTGGTTGGGTAAAGAATGGTGAAGCCCCAGGACTATGGAGATTATCATCCAGCGTGATCTGTGAGGTCTGGAACGGATTTTACTCCTGTGGCTCCAATTTCAACCAAAGAAAATTCAGGTCCACAAAAGAAAACAAACTTGCGGCCATCGAGTCCCCGGAGAAGCTAGTGGTTTCAAGCTGCTGACCTTGTAGATTGCAACCCAGTGCATAAGCCACTCCACCATAGCCTTTAGCAATCTTTGAGTTCTTGAATGAGCTCAATTCTTAGCCAAAAAAATAGGTCTATAGGGGTCACAATGATTCCAGAGAAGTAGGGATTCCATAGAATAATTAACCACTTGAGATCAAACTAGCAGCATTTACTATTTAAGACAAAGTTCAGAAGGATTCGGAAAGAGAAGGAATACAAATTGGAAACACAGGGATGAATTGGCAAAAGGGAACTTACACTATGGTGATTATAATCAATGACAGGAAACAAAGTGGCTATCTACTGCTGAATGGAACATTAATTTGCTCTGTAAACCTTCACTCAAGTCATAATAAAATCACACACAAACACACACACACACCACAAACAATTAAGGGTGCCCTGGACCAACAGAGAATAAAACAAAGGTCTCATGGACAATACTGGGCAGAACTAGGCTGACTTAAAGGACTTTTAACTTCTCAATTTTGTGGACTATCAAGAAGAGCGCCCAAGATCGCTGAAGACAAAAGGGGTACATACGCAAATGTGGTGAAGGAAGCTGATGGTGCCTGGTTATCAAAAGATATAGTGTCTAGAGTCTTAAAGTCTTGTAATTTAAAAAGTCATCTAGCAGGGAAGGAGCAAAGCCCACATGGAAGAAACACATCAGCCTGTGTGATCATGAGATGTTGAAAGGAGGTCTCAGGAGGTCAAAAACACACAACCAGCTCAATGTGAAGGGGAAGGGATGCAATCGAGACCCCAAACTCACCTGCACGGTAGTGGCACTGTCCCTCTCAGAAGGGGACACTAAAAGGAGACAGTTGCTCAGGATTCATTTCCACCTTCCTCGAGTCATCCACTTCAGAACTCAGTGATCACTAGCACTGTCTTACCTCAGGTTTTCTCAATCTCACACCTGATACAAAAGACAAAGTACAGAAAAGAGTCTCACAGATCAATACCATCCTGCACTTGGAGGTAAAATCTTTCCTGTACTATGGGGGTGACCAGGGACAAACTCAGGGAAGTGCGCTTGATCTTTCTACAAAGTGTAGATGTCCTAGGGGGAGTTCGTAAGGGACTCCTGGGAAGGTGCTCTATCTTGTTGTCTGGGGAATGTCCTAGCAGCAGTGTCCTAGACCTCTGCCACGGAGGGAGCCCTGTGGGGCCTCGCCCTGTGCTGGAAACCTCACCAAAACCTGCCAACCCACCACCGTGACCCGGCTCCCCATCTCAACCAGAACCCCACTTACCTGACTCAGGACAAGTCATTGCAGGTGGTTCGGGGGTGAGGGGCGGCAAGCCTGGTGAAGCCAGGTGGTGCTTGGTCCACGTTCAAGGTGGCTGTTGGAGGAGGAGACCCGAGGCACTGGTAGGTGATCTAAGGTCAGCAGCGCAAGAGGGATGGGATGGCAGGGGCGAGGTTGCCTGCGGGGAGAGGGGGTATAGCAAAGAGAGGAAACTGACTGGAGCCAGAAACGCAAGGACAGGAAGCAAGATCAGAGTGGTTAGACCTGGGAGCAGGACTGTGGCCCATCTCTTTTTACTGTAGGACCTCCAGACCAGGAAAGGCAAGCACAGTTCTAAAGGTGACAGTTGACTAACAGTCGTTCTGCTTCAACTGCAGATTCTGCGTGGTTATGGGAGATTATCCGCCATGCCCCTCAGCCAGGGACCAGAGGGCGTGGTTATGCTCAAGCCCCGCCCCAAACATCCAGCTCTAGGTCTCCAGCCCTGCCTTGCGGTGGGATCCCACATTGACGCTGTCGGCAGAGGACCTCCCTGCTCCCTCCACTAGCTGCTCATCAATGGAGCATCCCGTCCTCAAAAGCCACGCTGATTTTGATGGCCCTCTGCCATGTGCGCTAAGGGTTACAAGGTTTCAAAGAACCCTGCTCTTTCCTGCCTCTCCCCACTTCGGAAGGTGGGTCCATGAACAAGAAATGTAATTCCACTGAGCCCCTCAGCCTTTTCCTCTGCAGAACAAGAAAATGTATACATCCTTGATAGGTTGTCAAGCCTATTTGATAATTTCGCTCTTAATCCTGTATTGATTTGTCGCAATGTCTTTAATGTCCTATACTCATTTTTGCCAATAAATTATCAAAAATAGTTTTATTTATTTTTTACTATTATGAGAAAATGATGCTTAAAATAACTTAAATAGCAACACTGACTGAAATACTCTACCACCTTCAATAAAAATCTGCACAGCCCTAAGATGTCTTTGCAGGTTTCACTGAGGAAAGACCAAAGAAGGAATAGCAATTAGAAGTACTTCTTTTAAATATTTAGGAAAGGAAATGATTGGTTCCCAGTTAAATGCCAATGACTTCAAATGAGACTCGCTCTGATATGAGCCAAAGCTGAGACTGCCTCCACCTCATGATTGCTTCTGAAACCAGCCAGCCAACAACAGCTTCACTCTGGTAGCTGTGCTTCCCACACTTAGTAAATCAATGACAGAGCTCAGCTTCTGATAGTCAGCTTTCCTTCAGACACATTAGACCAAGGTATCTGAGCCAAAAGTCTGCCCATGGCAGAACACATCATTCCTGAAAGACCACCCATCCCTGAAGCATCTCAAAATCTCAAGACAGAGATCCACTCTGTCTTTCTTTAGGGACGGTGTCTTACAAGAACAGCTCTCCTTTACAGGCAGCTCAGAAACTCACCTTTTGGTTTTCATTTTTGGCCTCTGATCATTGTGCAACATATTGCAAGTTTGCAACCCTTTAAATGATTGAGCTCCTGATTAATATCAAATGTGAGTTTGTATTTGCACATGGACCATTATCAAATTGAATCTTTCAATTCTATGATTTCTACTTCCAAAGAAATAATTCAGTGGCTGTACAAACTGTCACAAGAACCAATTTTGGAATATTTTTATCACTTCAACAAGAAATTCAATATCTATCGGTCATCATGGCTCCCCCATCACTCTAATCCTAGACGATCATTCATCTTTCTTGTTGGAGTTTCCGCTTCTAGACATTAAATAGAAATAAAATAGGTCTATGGTCTTGGGTGACTAGCAGCTCTTTTACAGGATGTGTCAGCATTTAATTTCCTTTAGCTGCCAAAACTATTCTATTTGGTAGATGTTTCATTAACTATTTGTTCATTTATGAATTAATGAGTTGCCACTAGGTTTTACTGTTATGACTAATGCCACAATGAGCATTCACATACAAAATTTTTGTGTTGGCATATGTGTTTGGTTGTTGTTATATACAATTGCATGGTATTGTTGACTCATTTGTCTTTGTTTAATCTTAGCGGAACTACCAGCCTCTTTTCCAAAACAGCGACACCATTTTCCTTTCCTCTCCTCATTGCATGATTGCTCCAGCTCCTTCACATCCTCATCAAGCTCCACAGTTTCTACTTTGCTGCAGCCATCCCGCTGAGTGGGAAGTGGGAGCTCACAGTTTAGGTTTGCATTTTCCTGCTGGCTAATGATGTTGGACATCATTTCAAGTTACTTATTGCCTATTTAGTTCCCAGGATTGTTTTCTTTTTAATTGTACTTGCAAGCCTTTCTATCTTCTAGATACAAAAGAAAAAGAAAAGAAAGTTCTGTTAGACAAGCCTTGAGCAACTCTCTCTGAGCTAGTGCACCCATTGTCATCACCTGGGAACTTTCTCTCCATCAATGAACTGTTTTGTCAAAGTGGTTTCACTTGAAACCTTGTCTTTTGTGATGGCCTGTGTGCAACTGTGAAATTTTGTTTCTTGCTTGGGAAAAGAGCCATAGAAACTGTTGTGATGTTGAACACAGTTTACAAGGACAGCACTCAAGTGTATGTGTGGTTTTTCATTTCAAAAAAGATGATATGTCTATTGATGACAAACTTCGGTCTGGACATCTGTCAACTTCCCAAATGGATGGAAATGTAGACAAAATTTGTGCACTTGGGCGGGGAGGGCGGGGAGGAGCTGATACCAAGGGCTCAATAGAAAGCAAATGTCGGGCTGAGCCCCGGTAGCGTAGTGGTTGAGTGCGGGACTGTGGCCGACTGGCTTGGTGGTTCAAATCCAGCAGCAGCAAGGCTGGGCCTCCCACTCCCACCAGAGGGCAGTGGTGCCTCAATACACATATGTGTATATATATATATATATGTGTGTGTGTGTGTGTGTATATATATCTATATGAAAGAAAGCAAATGTCTACAAAAGAATGAAGGCAACATATGTATGTGTTAGTCTGGGTAGACTAGAGAAACAAATTTATAGACATACATATGGATATAAGGGTAAGGTTTATAATCAAGAGGAATGGAGGAGCTGAGCCCTGGTGGCATAGTGGTTGTGTGCGAGACTGCGGCCCACTGGGTTGGAGGTTCAAATCCGCAGCAAGGCTGGACCTCCTACTCCCACCACCAGAGGGCAGTGAGGCCTAAAAAATATTTTAAAAATACCCAGTCCAGTTCAAAGTCATAAGTCTGATATTAGCCCATATGCCTGATACCAGTCTACAAAGTCTCCTTCCGACTCACGAAGGCACAGGCCAGTGGGTGCAGAATCCTGGCTCTGGCAGGGTTTCCCCATGGCTCCTCACTTCCAGGGCTCAGAGCCATCAACAGCGTCTAGTGGTGGTAGAAGCAACTCAGCGCTGGCAGGGATCTCCACGTGGCTTCTCCAGTTTCAGAGGTCTGGTTCCATCAGGGGAAGGCCATGTGGCTTCTTCTCTGGCTCCTTCAGCAACTCGGACACTGCCATCTTGTCTTGTCTGTAGTTCATCATCTCCAAGACTGACTCCCAACAGCTGGGGAGATGGCTTCTCATCTTCACCAGGGAAATACCATGAGATTTCCCAGAAGTCTCAGGAGAAAGCCATACCCACACAGAGGTCTCATTGGCTACTCAATAGCTATCTCCAGATTAACAGGCTATACTCCACCCTACATCTCAATCATGAAATTAACATACGCACATGACCACCACAATGTACAACATGCCTTATTCAATTAATGTATGGATTGTGATAAGAGGTGTAGGAGCGCCCAATAAAAAGATTTTTAAAAATTTGTTCACTTGTGCTCAAAGAAAACAAGGGACCATTGAAGAGATGAGGAAGTTATCTGGACTATCTTGAAACTCAATTCAGTGAATTTTAACAGAAGATTTGGGAATGAGATAGGTCGCTGAAAAATTTGTGCCTTTCTGACTGACCAGAAAAAAAAAAGTATCATGTGGAAACATGCAAGCTATGAAAGAACAGCTCCACAGTGACCAGACTATTTTTCCAAGGTCATTTCTGGTGATGAGACATGGTACTATTTATGACCATGAACGCAAATATCAATCAAGCCATTGGAAGATGCCATCATCACCTCCCCCCACTCCAAGCCCCCAAAACTTGTCAATTGAAATCACAGATCAAGACAGTGTTTATTTGGGTTTTATTTGTTTTGATGTGAGGGTGGCTGTGAATTTGGAATTCATTTCTCCAAGTCAGACTGTTAATCCAACTTTCTATTTAGATGTTCTGATAATAATGTGGATCGGTGTACAATATAAAAGGCCTGCTTAGTGGCAGATGGGCAACTGGTTTTGCCGCCAGGACAGTACACCTTCACACGCAGGCATCTCAGTGTGCCAGTTTTAGTCAAAAATTGTGTGCCTCTCTTGCCCCATGCATCTTACCCACCTAACTTCTCTCTGTGTGATTTCTTTTTGTTTCCGAGAATGAAAAGGTTCAAGAAAAGTGACTTGACGACACACAAAAAAACAAGGGAGGTGCTATCAGCCATTCAAACAGATGAGTTTGAAGAATGTTTCCAGGACTGGAATAGCAGTTGACAAATATATTAATGGAGAGTACTTTGAAGGTGATGATTTTATTTTGTAAAAAAAAAAATCAAATACATAGCTTTGAAGTTATATTGTATTTGGGTAGCCCCTGGTACACTCTTTTAGTCATCAACATTCATGTTCAAAAGGTGCACATCGTAGAAGTCCCCATTGCCATTCCCATAGTCTGAGACTGACCTTTCTAGTACACCCTCCTCTGCCCCACCACATTATACCTACAGATTTTCCGTGTCCCCTTGTGAGTAACCCTCAATCAGCTCAAATGGGCTGCCAATTGCTACCTCCAAATCAGAAGTCTGGAATCAGGATTCCCCAGGGATTCCGTGGCTTCGCTCCCATCGCTGGTCTCTTCCCAAACTATCTTCACTGCTGTCCTCTGCAGCACTGTCATGTAGGGAGAAGACTGGACATCAAGGCTCGAGCTGTGGCTGGCCCTGCAGTCATCTCTGGGAATGAGCTGCTCCAAGCAGAAAGAATTGGCACACCAGTTAGGGTTAGGGTAGAAAGAACGGGGGGAAAAAAGAATTGGCACACCAGAATGAGGTCTACTTTAGCGCTCCCTTTCCTGAGGAGAATGTTAACAATACACTCTCCTTGGCTGGGTTAATGCCTTGGCCTCTCACTGTGGTCGCTCTTCTTTCCCCACCTCTTTGTGGGCGTTGAAGACTTGTGAGAGGGGGGAAAGATGCCTTTTAGCATCTATATGCTTTCTGCCTCGGTTTTTAATGATGTGTGACTCAATGGGTTTGGTCTGACTCACATTGCAATATCTGGTCCTCAACTGGGGGATTGTGTACATTTTCCCTTATGCTCATTCTGTTGTTTGGACTTAAGTCAGTGAACTCATGTTGGACTTGATCTTTTGTGCTTGGCTAACTTCACTCAAAATAATATCCTCCAGCTCCTCTCATGAGATAACATTTCATTATTTCATTACTGTTTTTTAGGGATGCTTAGTATTCCAGTGTGTACACAATTCTTTTTATCATTTTATTGGGGGTTCTTGCAGTTCTTATCACAATCCATACATGAATCATTGTGTTAAGCATATTTGTAAATATGTTGCCACCATCGTTTGCAAAATATCATCTATTTGAGCCACTTTCCCTCCCCCACCCTACCTCCCTCATGAACCCTTGATAATTTATAAGTTTTTTCATGTCTTACACAGACCACTGCCTCCCTTCACCCACTTTTCTTTTGCCTATCCCCCCGGGAAGGGGTAATATCATTGTCATCTGTTCTCCCTCTTTCCCCCCACCTTCCCCTTCCCCTCTTAGTTTCACAACTCTCATTATTGACACAATTCTTAATGCACACATTGAATTCCTAAAATGGCATATAGAAACAATTCTTTTCTAAATTCCTATGAGATTCCAGCTTTAAATTTGGAAGCACAAATTTTCCTTCAGAGAGTATCAAGTGCCCTTCCTTTCCTATCCCAACTCATGATACAGCAGTGGCCATGATGTTGATGCCCAAGAAGAACCGGATCACTATCTATGAACTCCTTTTGAAGGAGGGGGTAATGGTGGCCAAGAAGAATGTCTACATGACAAAACACCCCAAACTGGCAGACAAGAACTTGCCCAATCATCATGTCATGAAGGCTCCACTCTCACAGGTCTTACCTGGCTGAACTCACCAAGGTCGGCTCCACTCTGAGAAAGCAGCTACTCCTCAGTCACATTTCAAGTGTCCTCAGACACAAGGGACCCGCCTCTGCCCCTGTCTCCAACAGTGTTCTGTTTTCATGCACTACGCCTCCAGTATCTGAAAAATATTTTAATTAGGTGCTCTTACAAACACCATAAGTTTTCATAGCTCAATCACCTCCAGCAGTATTATACCACTGCTGCCACAATCAATTTCAGAACACATTCTTTCTTTCTTCGTGCACTCCTTGATATCAGATCCCCATTATTCCCCCTTCTTCCACCACTCAGTCCCCCAGGAACTCTTATTTATTTTTGCCATATCTTACTCCATCCACGATCTCTTTTCTATATGATTCTGTTGTTCACGCCACTTCAGTGGGGCTGTACATTCATCCATGTTAGCCGTTTCCCTTCCCTCACCCCTCAAACCCCCCTTCCTACGCTCTTAGTGTTGGTGATTCTGATGTTTGGGGTTGGAAAGGGCTGTGAGAGTGGACACATTGATGAACTTGCTGCCATCGCCTGAGGAT
This sequence comes from Nesogale talazaci, assembly GCA_004026705.1. NCBI lineage: Eukaryota > Metazoa > Chordata > Mammalia > Afrosoricida > Tenrecidae > Nesogale > Nesogale talazaci. The sequence goes on from PVJH01006840.1 coordinate 37,588, forward strand.
GTCCTCAGAAGCTGTCTCCACTCAGCAGACACAGCCAGAAGACAAGAGCTCTGCTCCAGATCTCCACCCTGTTCCAGCTAGCTAGCCTGCTCCAGATCTCTGGGTCTCCAGAGGGCTGCTTTGGGTCTCCAGCTAGCAGCCACATTCTCTCAGTTTTCCAATCTTCAGTTCCACACTGTCTGCCATCTTATGCCCATCAGTGCCAGCTCACTGGACCTCACCAATGTACTTTCTTATTTGTATTGAAAACTGACCCTCCTTGATCCAGAATGCTTGGTAGAGAGCCCAGGCTCTGGGCCCATAGCACAGGCCCCCAGCCTCTGACAATGTTAAGGTTTCAGTGATCCTTGTGAATTGTGAAGCCAAGTCCTTCCTCATTGTCTGTGGTTGGTCTTCAGTGGTTCTCGACCTATGAGTTGCAACCCCTTTGGTGATCAAACAACCCTTTCGTAGGTGTGACAGTCACTGATCTCTGTCAGTTTCAGCACTGGGAGTGTAGGGGTGGAGTCTAGCCTGTCAATCTGGAGATAGCCAATGAGGCCTCTGTGTGGGCGTGGCTTTCTCCTTAGAATTCTGGGAAGTCTCATGGCATTTTCCAATTGGAGGTAAAAGACTTGACTAGTTCCTTGGAGATGCTCAACTGGCAAGACAAGATGGCAGCATAGACCCTGAGTCGTAGGAACTGGAGAACCCAGAGGAGAAGACACATGGGCTTACCCTGATGGAACCAGACCTCTGAAGCTGGAAAAGCCACAGAGAGACCCCTGCCAGCGCTGAGATGCTTCTACTACCAATGGATACTGCTGATGGACCCTGAGCCCTGGAAACGAGGAGCCATTGTGTGTGTATGGGGGGGGGGGCACCCCTGCCAATGCCAGGATGCTTCTACTGCTGTTGGATACACAAGACTGCATCCACTGGTGTGTGACTGTCCTGTTGTCATTGCACGTGCTTCATGAGTTGGAAGGAGACTTTATAGACTGGTATCAGACATATTGGCTAATATATTAGACTTATGACCTTGGACTGGACTGGGTTGGATGCTTCTCAATGTTCCATCCCTCTTGTATATAAACCCTTCCACTATATCCATATGTATGTTTATGAATTTGTTTCTCTAGTCTACCTGGACTAACACAATAGGGGTTGTCTAAGACCATTGGAAAACACATCTTTTCAACAATCTTGGGAACCGAGACACCACTCCTCTATCCATCTCCAAGTGCGTCCATTCTCATGCAGATATGCCCACAAACAAGTACCTGGTGTGAAGACTTACCCATGCTACACCATGATTCAAGACAAAACTTCATTTATTTTTAATTAGAAATAAATATTTCACAATATATAATCACATAGTGTTTGTGATTCAGCACTATGCTTTAATGATGTTCAATTTGTAGCAATGAAAATATGTTCTGCAAATCAGATATTCACATTATGATTCATAACAGGAGCAAAATCACAGTTATGAAGTAGAAATGAAAATAATTGTATGGTTGGGGGTCACCACATGAGGAACTGTATTAAAGGGTTGTGGCACGAGGAAAGTTGAGAATGACTGGTCTATAAGCGCTGCTGAAACCTGTTTACTTCGTGTAACCCTAATGGTAATTGAAATACCAATGAGTAACATAGCTTCCAGCATCACAGCACACAAGTCAACAACTATAGGGCAAACTGACAAAGGTGTTTTGTAGTAGAACTAGGAAAACTTCCCCCGTTATGTGGAATGTTACATGAATGTTACCTCAAATCTTTCAACAATTCAACACCCCACGATTTTCTGGTTGTACCAAAAAATAAGCCAATATGGGATTTAATATCTAAAGACATTTATGCTTTCAAAATGGGTGGAGGTGAGAAATCCCCCTGCTATCAGGAAGAACAAAAGAAGGCAAAAAAGGCGCCAAGAAGAACTGGTCGATCCATCTTCTAAGAAAGATTGGTAGGTTGTGAAAGCATGTTCAATATAAGAAATATTGGGAGGGCTGAACCCCGGTGGCGTAGTGGTTGTGTGTGGGACTGCGGCCCACTGGGATGGAGGTTCAATTCCAGCAGTGGGGCTGGGCTTCCTACTCCCACCACCGGAGAGCAGTGATGCCCAACAAACAAACAAACAAACAAACAAACAAAAAAAGAAATATTGGGAAAACACTAGTGATCAGGACTTCTGGAACCAGTATTGCACCTGATGGCTTCACAGGTCGCATTTTTAAATTGAGCTCACGACACAGGACAAAAACTGCCCAACCAACTTCCATGGCAAGGATGTTATGCTTGACAAAATGTGCTCCCTGGTAAAACAAGGGAAGACAATGATTGAAACTCATGTTGATGTTAAAACAACCAATGGTTATGTGCTTCATTAATTGTTCTGTATTTGATTTACTTTTAAAAGTGCAGGGGCTGAGCCCCAGTGGCATAGTGGTTGTGCGCGGGACTGCAGCCCACTGGATTGGAGGTTCAATTCCAGCAGCAGCTCCACAGGAGCAAAGGCTGGGCCTCCTACTCCTACCACCAGAGGGCAGTGATGCCCCCAAAACAAAAAAAAAGTGCAACAATCAGATTTGAAAACATTTTATACTCAGTACCAACAGGTCTGTAAAATCTATGACCCAAAATTTGAAATTAATTTAAAAGAAGTAATCAAAAAATAATTCCAGACAACATTAAGAAAGACATAGAAAGGGCTTGCCAATCTATCCTCTCCATGATGTATTCCCATGAAAAGTGAAAACCCTAAGAAGCTGTGTTAGTCTGGGTAGAGGAGAGAAACAAAATTCTTAGACACGCATATGTGTATAAGGAAGAGCTTTATATGAAGAGTAATTTGTATTGAGAAACATCTCAGCCCAGTCCAGATCATGTGCAGAGTCCAATATTAGCCCATATGTCCAATACTAGTCCATAAATTCCTTTTTAGACTCATGCAATCATGCAATAATACTGAAAACAGGAAGATCACAAGCCAATGGGTGGAAAGTCTTATAGATTTGGTGGGGTGGGAGGTTCCCAGCACTGGTGAGGGTCTCCACGTGGCATCTCCAGCTCCAGGGCTCTGGCTCCATCAGTGAGTCTCCATGTGGCATGTCAACAGGAATGTCTCCCAGGGAGATCAAACAGAAAGTCTCTGGCCTGATTCAAGGGGGCTATTTATCTCCTCGGTGCATCCAAATGAGGTCATCAAGCTAAGGCCTGATTGACAGGCTAAACTACACCCCTTCACTCTTCACTCTCAAGTTGATAACTACCAGAGCAGCCCATGTGTGAATTGGGAAAACTCATGGAGCTTCAAAGCGCAGAACTGGGAAAACTATTGGTGATGAGACAGTTGCTAAAGTGAAATGAGCTGATGTCTATAAGACAATAAAAGCTGTTCTGTGGGGAGGAAACTTGCTTTTACAATTGATAAAAAATATTCCAATAGATTCCAACGATACCCACTGTGAAGACATGATAGGTAAACGTGAATCAGACTTGGCTTCTTTTTGTCCTATTTCAACAGAGTGGCTTTCCCTTCTCTTTTGGCGGGTAAGTTTTCAGTCCTCTGGTTATTTTCAGCTTGTTTTTCCCTTTGCTCCCTTTCCCCCTTTTACTTGTATTATTTGGTCTAAAGCTATATTCTTTCTAGCTGCCTTCCTTGGCTTCTTCACATCTGAAGGCAAAGGTTTGGCTGACAAGCCCAGCCTATCTCTTCTTCATCTGCAGCCTAGCTATCCAGCCTTTGGGCATCGTGGCTATGGGGAGGGAGCTTGCCAGATGCCTGTGGACCGTGGCTGGCCCACACCTCCCACTAACCTGAGCTGCCTGGTGACTGCAGCTGTGGTACTCATCGCGGCTGCTGAGACCCTCAGTGCGGCCAGTGCCCAACTTTCACATTTTAATGATATTCAATTTGATTTTGTCTTACCTTTTGATGTCATGCCTAAGAAACCTTCCCTAATCCAAGACTGAATTTTCACTCTTCTGTTATCTTCTAGGGTCTGAATAGTTTTAGCTCTTGCCTTTGGATCCTAGACTCGCTTTGAGTTACGGGTCTTTATTCTTTTGCATGTGAGAATCCAGTTGTTTCAGTACCATTTTTAGAACTATTGTTTTCCCAAGGAGCCCAGATGGTGTAGCCATCAGGATGCTAATGGTAAGATCAGCAATTTGAAACCACTAGCAGTCTTGACTTATGCGGCAGGCATGTGCTTGTGTCAATTTCATGACTGGGAGTGTAGGGGTGGAATCTAGCCTGCCAATGAGACCCGTGTGGGGGCATGGATTTCTCCTGAGAATTCTGGGAAATCTAGGGATATTTCCCCCATGGGTGTGAGAGACTTACAACTGGGTCCTTGGGAGACATTGCAGCTGACAAGACACAAGGCAGGCTCCCTGTGAGACATACCAGAGAAGCCACATGGGCTTACCCTGATGGAACCAGACCTCTGAAGCCAGAAAAGCCAGATGGAGACTCCTGCCAGTGCTGAGATGCTTGAGAAGTCCCAGAGAGGCCTCTGTCAGCGCTGAGATGCTTCAACCACCAATGGATACACAAGACTCTGCACCCACTGGCCTGTGATTGTCCTGGTGCCATTGCATGTGCTTCATGAGTCTGAAGAGGACTTATGGATTGGAATCAGATATATGGGCTAATAGTGAATTTATGGACTTGGACTGGACTGGGTTGGGATGCTTTCTCAATGTTCCATTCTGCTTATATATAAACCCTCTCCCTTATATACATAATGCATGTTTATGAATTTGTCTCTCTAGTCTACCCGGACGAACCCAACTTACTACTCTTGTAAAAATGTATAATCTCAGAAGTTCAACGGGCTTCTATCACATTTTATAAGGTCACAATGCTTCTGCATCCCCTTGATGGAAATGATAGATGGAAAATAGAGTATTTCCCCCATTGAATGGTCTTGGTACCCTTTTTGAAAATCAATTGTATATCCCATTTTTACTTACACTTATTTGAACCACTAAATACCTATAGGCAACTGGGATTTTCAGACACATTTTCGAGAGAAGGCATTTATTTTTGTTTGGGTCGGTACCATGGAGTCGGTTCTGATGAACAGTGACCTAACTCTAACAGAACATTCCCTGCTCCTCCACAGACTCACAAGATGCCTGAGCCTCTTGCAGCCACAGGGTGATCCATCTTATCGAAGGGCTTCCTTTTTTCAGCTGACCCTCTTTACCTTGCATGATGTTCTTCTCCAAGGACTGGCCCTTTCTGATCATATATCCAAGGTCCACGAGGTGAACTGTGCTCATCTTCGCAGCTAAGGAGCATGCTGGCTGCATTTCCTCCCAGATTTTTTTTTTCCCAATCCTGATTACGTTCCTAACAAAAAACTTTCCTGATTTTAAACTATTCAGTCCATACACACTTATATCCAGGTTTTATTTGGGCACAATGAAAAGTCCTGGATGTCACTCTTTCCAAGAATATGCAATATTGTTCGCTATGACCCACAGTGATGGTTGAGCTTGCACAGTCACCAGCTTTCTGGTCTTCTCTGCTTTCGGTCAAGAAATATATGCTATCAGCAAGGATCTCTTTTGTGCTGAGTCCTCTTCTGAGTTCAGCATGAATTTCTGGCAGTTCCTTATCGATGAACTGCAGCAGCTACATTATAATTACCTCCAGCTTGTGATATCAATGCTGTACTATTATTCATTGCCCCAATGTCACCTTTCTTTGGGATGGGCAAAAATAGGAATCTCTTTCAGTCAGTTGACAAATTAGCTGTGCTCCAAATTTTCTGACATAGCTGCCTTTGTGATGCGGGGCAGAAGGGTAAAGTCTTCATATACCTTATACTTGCTCGATGGTTCTGAGGGAATTCACTGGAAACTTAATCCACATGTTTTCCCTTAACTTTTTGCTTTTTAAACTTAAACAACTTTAAAATGGATGGAAAGAGATAACATGATAAATTATTACACATTAAGCTAACTATATCTGCCATTAGAGAATATTTTACTCTTCCAGAACTAAATAAGATATATATGATGGAAACTTCAAGAAATTTTTTATGGTTTTGTACCCGAGAGTGTTTTTTCAAGAGAAACAAAACCCAACAACAAACCCACAGAATCTTTGACAATTGTGCCCCTTTGTGTTGGGAAGGTACTATCATGATGGCCCTTTTATAAGCAACAAGGTGTGGAGACCTGGAGTGGGAAAGAAATGAAAATAAATCAGAATGTCAATCTGTGGGAGTCTACTCTGAGGCATGACACCTCTGGTCAAGATCAGGGTTAGTTCTTGCCTTCAACATTGATGTTGTGCATTCTTGCCTTCAACATTGATGTTGTACAACCTCAAGAGACATGACATCTACGGTTAAAGGTCACATGTGAGAATGTCACAGTCCAACCATTCACCATGCATGAATTTATCCAGTCAGCCAGCCAGCTTCCATGAATTAAACATGTTCTAGGTTGCAGACATTGTGTTAAGTAACTTGGAAACCAAGACAAACCAAAGAAGGTCTAACTAATTTCAAAAGATAATAATAATGGGTTATTATTCCTAATGTACCAGATAGTTCTCTGAACACTTTGTGTTAATAGCCTCAGTCCTCACACTAAATCTATGTGGCAAGTACTATTACAATTATTATGTATTTTACATTATGGGAAACAGGAACGAATCTCACCTATGAAAGTAAAACCCAGCTATGTCAGAGGTGAATTTATACCCTTGCTATATCTCTCTCCCATCACCAAACACCTAATCACTCTGGCTTCTCAGAAGGATATTTTTCTGCGAAGAACATTAGAGCTAATGTGTGGAGACCTGTTGGCCATGCCACCCCTTTGAACTTCTCCACAGGAAACATCAAGGAAATCCAGGCTTCTGAGGTTTCAAAACCCTTTTGGTTATTCAGCAATTAGTACTGGAGCATGACCCATATTGCCTGGACTTAACATTTGTATCCTCACCAGTGGGCTAGGAGATCTAGGGAGTAAGGCCCTCTGGGAGACCTGAATCAATGACATAGAAGTGGTTATTTATTATTTATTTTATTATTTATTATTTATATTTATTATTTTATACATAGTGTGTACCTTTGATTTTAAAGATTCAATTAAAACTTCCCCAAACGATGCAAAGCCAAACAAGAGCAATTAAAACTCAAGAACATCACTGGATTCAGAGGAGATATTTTTTATAATATAATGCTTACATTTCAAAATATTGTGCTAGGTTGGTTTGTCTGGAGAAACAAATCCAGTCACTCATCTATGTACACCCAAGAAGTAATTCCACAGGAAGAAGGCATCCCAGCCCAGGCCTACTCAAGTCCTTAATTCTGATACTAGTCCACAAGTCCCGCCTCACGTAGCCCCATGCAATTAGCAGAATGCAGGAAGATGTCAGTCCAGTGGGTGCAGTTGGGTGGGTTCAAGGTTGATGAAACCGTGGCGGGGCAACTGCAGCTGTCAAGGGCAGTGGGACAGGCCCGGCAAACAGGAAGGCAAAGTCACAGGCGGGGGGCGGAGAGGCTCTCAGTTTTCCTTTTATAAGAAGGCCACATGCCAAAGGAGGCAGTATCAGGCTATGAACTGATTGACAGATTGTATCCCACCCCTAGACTTTCACACATCTTCACATATTACCTAACACAAGTGAAACATTAAACCTGCTCTTAAACCTGTCGTTTTGTCAGCTATACAATCTTTATCATCCAAGAACATTTTAGAAGGATATGTTTTCAATTTCTGCTCAACCGTATTTCCACTGACCAAATAGATTAAATATGATAGTTCGCAGTTGCTATAAAAACCTGTGATCACTCATGTAATATTTTGTGGTGATTGATTTAGCCTTTTTCCAGTTTAAGAAAATTTGACCTAATATTCCAAAAAGTTTTAAGCCACTACTTTGTTTCTTGATTTGTACATCTAAGCAAAGTTCACTGTTACTCTCTTTCAACAACTTACTACCCACCTATCAGTCAGTTTTGATGTCTTTCACGTTCTGGTACACCTAGGCATTCTGCTGTAAGACGATGCAACCTTGTTTTCCTTGTGAATCAAACACTAGACAAATCTAGCAGTTAGTTGATCCTTTCTAGTTTGTCAGCCCATATTGTGCCAAGCTCTTCCATGTGCATTTCCCACCTCATTGTTCCGCTTTACTAATCAAACGTGATACATTTGAAATCAAGGAGGACAAACTACTCTCCAAAGGCGCCAACTCAAACGGTAAATTCCAATGAATCCTGTAGCCACGTGGTAAGGTCCAAAAGAAATAAATTAGTCATCAAATGATACCTTATTTAAAGAACTGCACAAGCTTTACCTACCATAGCAGTTATTAAACTAGTCAACTCCGCATTCATTTTGCTTTAACCATCTTCTGGGCAGGAACGTTTTGTCTGCACCTTTGTCAGACATGACTTCAGGGCAGACACATACCTTGAGGGGATGCTCACCCACGCCTGAAACACCCAGAGCCTAGAAAGGCAGGATACCCCACTTGGGACCAAGGACAGGGGACCCTCTGGCGCTGCCTCCAGCTCCTGATCCAGGCTATGACAACCCCGAGGAACACCGTGACGAGGACAAGGGACAACACGCCACCGCAACCACCGGGCACTGGAGAGTGACACAGGGACCAAGTCAGGCTGCAGTGCCCAGCAGCTATCAGGTAAGAGCCTCCTGCTTGATTGCCCAGGGTGCCACTCCAGCACCGGCTCTCCCAGTCCAACCCAAGTCAGCAACAGGAGACATGGAGGAAGCAGCAGCAGGACCCACAAGGCCCACCGGTTAACCGAAGCCTTCTGTACAGGCCATGTTCAGTAACTCCCTCTCATTTACTACCACCCCTCTCAGCCACTGGCTCACACTCACTGCCCTCTGCCCTTTCATCCTGGTGATACCTGCTGCCATCCCAGTGTCACCCTGGCTCAGGTCAGCATCAGGAGGTGCCTTAGCCACCACATACGACTAGCATGTGTGGCCTTCAGTCTCGGACACACCTGAATCATCTGCACCCAGTGTGGGTGCTACCATGGGAATTCCAGTTTCTCTCTGCCTGCTCCTGCAGCTCTCCTCGCCACTGCATCCCCACACCTCCAGGATGAAGCTGTCCAAAGTAATGCCTGGGGATCCTGCTGGCTCCTGCTCAGGCCTCCCTCCTCCAATGAGGAGACGGAGTTCTCCTAGGACTCTGGTTCTGAAATTTGCTACTGTAACCCCCACGACTAGGTCCTCCAGCAGCACATCTGCAGGCTTGCTCCTCTAGCCTGCTGCTGGCAGTGAAGTCACGTCTATGGACACTGGTCCATCCCCGCATCTGGCTGCTCACCTGTAGGTCACAGCAAGGGACACATCCAGGGTCCCCCAGCCCCTCCTTCTGAGGCCGCTCCTGAGCAGCAGTGGACCTCTAGTGTTCACTCACATGGTTCAGACACTTATCAGTGGCAGCACTGCCCCTGCCACACATGCCAACAGTGGGCCTGTGCTGCACTTCCATAGCTCAAAGAGCATATTCAACCAAACCACTCATCCTGGAGTCACACGCAGAGTGGCATTCCTTTCCTCCATGGACAGCAGCCTGGAACAACCAGTTCTAACATCTCACTCCAGACAGCAAGGCTGGCAGTTTCAGCATCAGGCCCAGGTTCAAGCTCCACTAGAGCTCAGCCAACTCCAGGTCAGCATCAGGAGGAGCCTTAGCCACCACATATAAGCTGGGCACACAGGCTACCAAAGAGCCCACGATGAGTGTTAGACCAGCAGTCCTCCACTCTGGACTCCAGGGCATCTGTTCTCCCTACCCCCATGGCTGGCTCCATTACCCTTTGGAGTTCACTGGGAGGTAATACTGTCAAAGCAGCCATCCCAAGAGGTGGTTCTCAGCTGGCCTCATGGGTTTAGGAAGCAGACAGCCAGTCTTCACATCTCTGCTTTCTCTCTGGAAAAGTTGGTCTGGGCCAAGCGCAAAGGAGGGCCCTTGCAATTAAAAAACAAAACAAAACAGAGAATGGCTTGGGAATGAACACCAGGGCTGCCCATAGCCATAGCACCCCATCAGTGGCCAGCTATCGTGCGCACACCCTAAAATGTCCTAATCCCGAAGACACAAGTTCAACTATCTTTCAGTAGATCCCTGGGACCTCACCCAGGGAGTCTTGACGGCAGGTGGATGGCCAGGAACCAGTGAAGGCCAGGCTGCTGATCCAAACATCCCTGTTGGTGCTCAAATCAAAATCATAAGCATCCAAGCAAGGCCAGAGCAAAGAATGAGCAGCCTAGTCCCTCATCTGCTGAGAACCCCTTAGCAGATTGACATGGGGGACCACCCACCAGTTCCACTTCCACTGCCTCAGGTTCCCTGAAGGTGGGGCTGAGACAAAGTATGGACTTCCTCCTAAGATGGCCTTTTGCGTCCTCTGTAGGCCACGTCCACCAAGCTCCTGCCGTCCTCACCTATCCTGGAGCAATCTGCGTGACAGACAGGTACGACCTGACCGATCGAGGAGACCTGGTGTGAACCAGCCCACAGAGGATGATGAACAGCAAGAATGCTTGCTGTTGGAGTGAGGGGGGTGGGGGGGGGAATGTGAAGAGTGTTTGCAGGGAGATTCTCAGTAAAAACAATATCCTTGAATGACGTTACTTCTCAGGCTAAGTAGTCAGAAAAACATAGAGTAACTGACGGGAGTCCACAAAGGATTTCCTAGTCCACTCACAAAGGATGTCTTTTTTCCATGTCTATTCTGACATGTCTATTCTGCCAATTCTGACTCACAGCCCCACGAGACATGGCACAATTGCTACACTGGACATCGTCACAGCAGCCCACTACCACCTTTCTCCTGCTTGGCAGCCAATGGCTGGGCAGCTCTGACCTTTCAGTTCCTACCAGAGCGCATAACCACTGGCGGACCGTGACTCTCCCACAGTGCTTACCCAGCTCAACTTATTCACACATGTGCTGCAGGAGTCACCCACAGGCACACAGACGTCTCTTCCTTTGGTAGGAAATAGGGCAATCTCCACTGGAGATTTGCATTGTGGCATGCAACTCAATGCCTTATGCACATTTTCAGCAAGTTAACACCGGGTTTCTAGTGCTTGCCGACTAGTTGGAATACCCTGGTTTGTTTCACTGTGTGGCCATATTGAAGCCCAGCACAGTGGCAGTGGTAAAGTGAGCTCAATCCGGAGAGTGAGGAATATCAGGTTTGATGCCACTATGGCACAATAGGGTAAATTCCTGCCCAAAGACTGACATGTGAATCCACGGTGCCACGGAACGTGGTGAGATTAAAATCATCTTCAGTTGAATCTGAGGTTAAAAGAGGTTACATATTGACAACATATTGTGGAAGTCGCCACGAATTCAAGAAACCTGGTCCTGTTTGGGGTTCATATTGGGCTGCTAACCTCAGTGAGAGCAGTTTAAACCCACTAGCCACCATGTAGGGGAATAATAGGCTTTAACCTCCTGGAAAGATCCACAGCCTTGGACAATAACAGGGGCAGGTCTACTCTGTTTTATAGTGTTGCTCTGGGTCAGAATCAACTCCATGGCACAGAGTGTGTGGTTGTTTGGGGATTATTTGCTACAGGAGTGTTGACACATGGGTAATGGAGTGTGGACCAGGTGCTACTGATTCCAGAGCAGAGGGAAACAGGGCCAATCCCAGGATGGCAAGTCAGCTTGAGCCAGTGCCGCCATAAGGGCTTCAATAGAGAATTCAAGAGGTGATTCTAGTCACAAGGCTGACTTAGGCATCTGCGTGTTCAGAAAAAGAACTAGTCATGGCAGCATGAGCCAACACTTCCTGGCAGAAATGTGGGTCTTATTATCAGCAAAGATCTTAAAGGGTGTTGGCATATTCAGGAGTCATAAAAATCAGATGTGTCTGTAGGTGACAGAGCAACAAAATAGGAGAGTCTACAGAAAAGGAGAAAGGGAGTGTTCATGAGTCTACAACCAGCGTGAGTTAGGAGGGATGGGTGTTGATGGGGTGATAGGTGGTCAACAGTAATTGGGGAGTTGCTTCTTAGTGCACAGAAATAAGGACTGTCAGAAGGTTGAGGGTAGCAACACAGGACACCACATCTGGAAACATGGTGGTATGATTTGAAAAGATTTTAAGGAGGGAATGTTCTGCTTCCCAGAGACCTTGTAGGACACAAAGTGCCATAAGGCCACCTGGCAGCTGTGTACTAAAAGTCTTGAAAAGGAGTTCAAGTAAGGTAAGGTTGGCCTCAAGATGCCAGTTTCTGAGTAAAAATATTCTGAGGCATAGAACTGATGCCAATAGGTACATAAGATCAAGGAGTTAGAATTAAAGATGGAGGAACAGAATAATGTATGTGCAGAAAACTTAGTACAGGCTCCTCTGGCAAGTCCAGGGAAAACATGCAGGTCAGGGAGAAGTGAGTTGATTCTCAGTCACTTCCAGCGGTGATGTCTTGAGGTGAAGACTCTTGGGAAGTCTTTTCCAGAGAAGAGCTCTTAGGCTAATGTTCTGGAGGGCACTCTGCTTGCATAGAGGGCAGCCTCCCCAAGTAGCTAACCAGAGCGACGAGGAGGGCGCAAGGTCATGATGTACTATGTAGTAGTCCTTAGAGACCTTGCTTACAATTTGACTCTGAGACTACTGGACTACAGAGGCTTATAAGCCTAAAAGGTTTATTTTGGGGACAGCAAGCACATGCCTGGGTGGTTCTGACTTGTATTCTGCACCTTGATAGCCACCTGGAACTATTTGGAGAGCATTTCTACGTAAGTTTTTTGGTGACTGTGTTTTCAAAATAACGACTAATTTTTCAAGACTCTCTGATTCTCTAGAGCACAGATGTGTGAGCAGGTATAGACTCAATTGAAGACAGGAAGATGGTGTAAGTGAAGGCCGAGAAATTTGTCAAGTGTGTAGTTTGTTGAATTTAAACCAGATTGATTTTTAAAAGCTTGTCAATTTATGCCAGGAATGTAGAAGTCATGTTACACATGGCCTCAATGTGCCTACACATATTTGGGTGAAATGTGCGTGAGAAATGTGCAGCCTAGAATGACCTCTGACCATTCCCCATTGCTCCAAAGCATACAGGTTCTTCTGTTTTGCCATGAAGATTTTGCCGTTCCCTTGAAGACTTCCAAGAAAGTTGCAGGAAGCTGCTGGCAAGATATATGCACTCCCTCTAAGAGATATCCTGCGAATACCAAGGACCCATTTTGAAGATCGTTTCCCAGGTTGTCAACTGAAGGTACTTTTTAGATCTCCTTTAGCTTCGATGTTTTCCCCCATTCTTTCATTTTTAGTCTAAATTTCTGTCTTTGTGGCTAAAGTGTGTTTCTTGTAACCAGTATATTGATGGGCCATTTTCCTATTTAGTCAGCTACTGTCTCTTGACTAGTACATTTGATACACACACGTGAAGTGCCAATACTGCTTTGTGGGGATTTGTTAATGCTATTTTACTCCATGTGTCTTTGTGGTGTCATTTTCTTTGTTCTATGTAAATTTTTGTGCTGGATTCGTTTTGTTTGTGGGTTTTCTTGTCCTTTTTTGTTTGCTGTTATTTTACTACTGACTTGACTTTTCTGAATTTCTTCATTTTGATGAGGGTTTTCTATTTTCTATGAGGTTCTCTTGATATTTATTTTCTTACCTAGTTTGAGATGGTTTATTTTCTCTTGGCTACTACTTGACTTCCTCGCCATACAATTGCTTTGGACATATTTTTCCTCCTCTATTTGCTTTATGTTTGTTTTCTTTGCCAAATGATATCGGGGACTCTCAATTTTCAGTCTTGTAAGGGTCACAGTGGAAGAACTGCTTCAACTGGGTTGATATCTGGCTGGTAGTGTTTTGCCAATTGATCTCAGGTTTGTTTCCTGTTGCTTTTCATTCTCTGTCCAAAGAACTCCCTGGGGATCATTCTGCTTCTACAGATTTCTGGAATTCTTGACTGAACATGTCTTTATTTCTCCTTCATATTTTGCTGACCATAAGATTCTTGCTTGCCAATGAATTCTTTAAAGCTCCATATATGTTGTCACATTGCCTTCTTGCCTGCAGAGATTTGTTGAAGGAAAACAAACAGAAAACCAAACTCAGCTTAATCATTTTGCTTTACCTTTGTAGATAACAGACTGGGGCTGTCTTCATAAATATGTTCCTTACAGTTTTGTTCAAAGGTTTGTCCCATGGCTCTCATATTTTGTATCTACGGCTTTATTCTGAGAAGTCCTTTCCCCCACGCCACTTTTACTGAGCTTCTGGATGCCCTCTTCTAGCATATACTACGGTAGGTCTGATAATTCAGCTTGACTTGCTGTATATGTCCAATCAAATAAATGACTACATCGTCTTCTAACCTTTCAAACTCAAATACTGAAAGGAGAATCTGTACTAAGTGGGGCACATCAATAAACTCAGACTTACCCAAATTTGTGTTCTTTGCATACATACTAACTCACAACCTTAACCATTCTGACACATATTCTCCAGGTTTCTATCTATACATGTTAAAAAAAAAAACCCTCTAGAAAAATTTTAGGGATGGAGCATATCTGTTTCTGGGCGAACACTTGAACTTCACTTTTGGGTCTTGCTGTGATTTAAGTCTAGTTATATGCCTAGAAGCCTTAATAGGTGGGAGGTGTTTCCTGGGGTCATGCAGCAATATCTGAGAAGGCATCCATCTCAAGTAATGCTCCAGGCACCCCTGCCAACACACATCCCACACTCACTGTCAGGGAGTCAATTCTAACACATGGGGACCGTACAGGGCAGAGTAGTACTACTCTGAGTTATTCTTTTTTAAAAATAATTTTATTGGGGGCTCTTACAGCTATTGTAACATTCAGTACATCATCTGTATCAAGCACATTTGCACACATGCGGCCACATACAATTCCAAACATTTTCCACTTGAGGCCTCGGTATAAGCTCCTCTGAGAGTTATTCTTTATGAGAGTAGAAAACCTCATTGTTCTTTAGGGGGTCTGCTGTTGGCTCACATCGCTGCTCTGGTGGTTTGCAGCAAAGGTTGATCACTGTGCCATCAGGGCTACTCTCAGCATGAAGAGTGAACCTAATCTCCTCAAACAGGCTTACTGACAGTAGACTAATCTCTTCAAATGGAAGGGGGGATGCTGCTAGGCGGAGTGTTAGCAGGGACTCAACAGTCGCTAGGGGCTGAGCACCTCCACCTTTTGCATTATCAGTCCATATATCCCCATCCCAAGTGTTAGGCTCCCACTTCTTTCCAATCAGTGCTCTCACTTGAATAGGTTGTAGCAAGAAGCTGTTGCCATACCTAGGAGATCCTGAAAACATTATGATGTCACTTAAGCCCAGGAGCTAGAAACCCCGATGGAGCATTGAAATCATGGGGGCAGAATTGGAGGCATAGAGCTATTTAGAGTTATTAGTCTCAAAACATGCAAACAAACAAAACAAAATCAAATGGAGTCAGTTAGAGCCTATATGAGAAAGACCAGCAGAAAAAAAATAATCCTTGATCATAACAAACTACGGGTAGCACTGTGAAGAATGGGAACTCCAGAACACTTCATTGTGCTCATGCAGAACCTGGGCATGGTTCAAGAGGAAGTCATGCAAAGAGAAGAAGGGGATACTGTGTGGTTTAAAATCATCAAAGGTGGCTGAGCCCCAGTGGCGTAGTGGTTGTGCGCGGGACTGTGGCCCACTGGGATGGAGGTTCAATTCCAGCTCCACAGGAGCAAAGGCTGGGCCTCCTACTCCCACCACCAGAGGGCAGTGATGCCTAAAAAAAAATCTTCAAAGGTTTGTGTCAGCCTTGTACCCTCTCACCATGCTTACTCAAGCTGTATGCGGAGCAAAAACTCAGAGAAGCTGGATTATATGAGTAAGAATTAGCATCAGGATTGGATGAACATTAACAACCTGTGATATGCAGGTGACAACCTGTTTGCTAAACGTGAGGAGGATTAAAGTACTAGCTGACAAAGTTCAAGGGCTTCTTTGAAGCATTGAAAAGCCAGAATGTTACACTGAGGACTAAGGTGTGCTTGGGCTAAGCCATGGTATTTCTAATGCATGTGCAAGTTGCACACTGAAAAAGAAGGACCAAAGAAAGCCCAGTAACATTGAACCACGGTGTTGGTGAAGAGTACTGAAAGTATCTGGACTGCCAAAAGACCAAACAGATCAGTCTTGGAAGAAGTACAGTCAAAGTGCTCCTCAGAGGCAATAACGGTGAGTCTTTGTCTCCGTGCCTTGGACAAGTCATCAGGAGAGGCCAGTCCCAGAGAAGGGCAGCGTGCTTCATAGAGGAGAGGGGCAGCAAAAAAGAGGAGGCCTTAGATGAGATTGACTGATAGGGGCTGTGTCACAACTTGTATAAGAACAAGTGTGAGGATGGTGGAGGACTGGGTGGTATGTTTCCTTCTGCTGTACAGAGAGAGGGGAGCTGTGAGGAGGAATGAACTTGATGGCCCTAACAACAACAGCTACAACACAGACTACAGATAAATCTCTCAAACACATACTGAAGAAAAGTAAAGTCTTATTTATGTAAACTTCAAAATGTGACCAAAAACTACATCCAAAAGTCAAAAATCTAGTCAATCAGCAGTGATTATTAGAAATGGCAGGATAGTGACTCCCCCTAGTGGAGAGAGATGAGCTGGGAAGACATGACATGACATGAGTTCTATGGAGTTCGAAATGTTGCTTGACCTTGCTGTGGTTTCAGGAATATTTAAATTAAAACTATTTCCCCCCTTTTCTCCCTCCCCCTTCCCCCTAGTGCCTTCTTTATTGTGTAATGGCATAATGGGTGCTTAAGCAAATTTGGTGAAGAACTCTGATGATGTCTGGCTATTAGAAGATAAAGAGTTTGGGAACATATAGAGAAATGATTTCAAAAAATAATCAGCTCTAGAAAAGGGGACTGGAACCGTGTGGGATTAAGAAGGAACTTGCCTCCCTGGCTCAGGTTTCAGGCAAGCAGTAGAGGACCTATAAGGGAAAGTGGAGCAGTGATGAGTCTTAGAGAATTAACTTAATTCCAAAAGATAAACATTACCCAGGCCCAATTCCAGAGAAGTACAACAATACAAAGCAAGACTGCACCCAACAACATATAAGAAGTTACAGAAACCTCAGTTTCTAAGGCTCGGGGCCATGAAGTCATATGTAAAGAAAGGTTATACAAGTAATAGAATCACAGAAAATGTTAAAGAAAAGAAGCCCTAACTCCTTTCTAGTCCTATCCTTGTTATCACTATATCATTCCTTTATTTTTACTCATTCACATTATATGTAGCTATAATCATAATGTGTGCCGTTTCTTCCAGGGTTTTCTTCACTTCAGCAAGTTAACCTGTCCCTTATGTGTTGGTGGGTGCAGTCTTGCTTTATATTGCTGTACTTCTCAAGCCAGATGCTCAACTACTTCTTAAGACCTCTTTTAAGACCCTGCACATTTTCCCTTCTCTCTTCTTAGGTAAGGCTTCCTCAGTCCTGCCTTTTAGAGGCTCATGGATGAGCCCCTTTGGTGATCGGTTTCAGGGCCTGGCCTGGGAGAGCAGCAGAGCCCACTTCAGGAGACCTGACAGATCCAGGCTGCCGGGCCTCGGGCCTTGTGGGGTCCAGCGAGGGCAACAGCAGAGAGCAACCCCCCGCCCTCCTTGTCATAGGCCGTAATCACCCACTCAGACCACTGCATGGGGCAGTAGCCAGGAGCTATGGCTTCAGCTCTGAGGGTCTGTGTAAGATAGCAGTTCTCAACCTGTGGTTCTCAACCTGTGGGTCACACCCCTTTGGGGGTTGAAGGACCCTTTCACAGGGGCTGCTCAATCATTAAAGCAGCAAAATCACAGCTATGAAGTAGCAACACAAAAATAATTTTATAGTTTGGGGGGTCCCCACAACATGAGGAACTGTCTTAAAGAGTTGGAAGGGTCTTAGGAAAGTTGAGAAGCACTGGTAAGAGAAAGCAGAATAGGGAGCGATCTGATTGGTAATTACAAAGTCAGTTTTAGTCAAACTGTGGATTCAATTCATGTTCAATTCCATAAAATTTCATCTTTGGCATCAATTCTGAAGAAGTTGGGCACCTGAAAGTGCCCATGCTCCTTGAAGATAAAGAGATTTATTACATATGACTTCCATCAGCTAGTGGATATAATTACTGACAGACACAAACTTGGCTTCTCTCCCTTGAAACATAACAAACTAACTTCCTCCAGGGAAAATAACCAAATGGAAAGTTTTCCTTTTTTATGATAATAGCTTCCATGTGAAAAGAATTTTTTTTAATTTTTTTAAAGATAAAGTACTACTAAAATTGTTTATCCCTGTTATTTTGCACATGATTTTTGTTTAATATAAATCATTTTATTGGGGGTTCTTACAGCTTCTTTAAAAAAATCATTTTTATTGGGGGTTCCTACAACTCTTATCACAACCCATACATACATACATTGTGTCACACACAATCGTACATTTGTTGCACATTCATACACCATTCTCAAAACATTTGCTTTCTACCTGAGCCCTTGGTATCAGCTCATTTTTCCCCTCCTTCCCCACCTCCCTCCCTCATGAACCCTTGGATAATTTATAATTATTAGTTTGTCATGCCCTACACTGTCTGATGTCTCCCTTCACCCACTTTTCTGTTGTCTGTACCCCAGGGAGGAGGTTATATGTAGATCCCCTTTCTACCCCACCTCCCCTCCACCCTCCTGTAGTCACTACTCTCACCACTGGTCATGAAGGGTTCATCTGTCCTGGATTCCCTGTGTTTCCAGTTCCTATCTGTACCAGTGTACATCCTCTGGTCTAGTCAGATTTATCAAGCACATGTGTACATATCAACTGCTCTTTTTTCCCTCCCTCTCCCACTTTCATGAACCCTTGATAATTTATAAATTATTTTTATTTTTATATATTACACCATCCACTGTACCCCTTCACCCATGTTTTTATTGCTTGGGGTGGGGGTTTTATGTTGACCATTGTGATCGGATCCTCCTTTCTCCCCCTTCGCTCCCCTACCTCCTGCCCTCATGGTATCGCTCCTCCCATTATTGCTCCTGAGGGAGTTATCTGTCCTGGATTCCATGCACGGAGAGCTCTTATTGACACCAGTGTACATGCTCTGGTCTAGCCAGATGTGTAAGGTAGAACTGGGGTCATGATAGTCCAGGGGGAGGAAGCATTAGAGAACTAGTGGAATATTGTGTGATATAGTGCACCCTGGCTGACTCATCCCTTCCTCATAACCTTTCTGGGAGGGGATCCCCAATTGTCTACAGATGAGCTTTGGTTCTCCACTCCAACCTCCCTCATCTGCATCAATATGATTGTCTGGTTTGGGTTTTCTGATGCCTGATACCTGATCCCCTCTTCATCACACAGGCTGATGTTCTTCTTCCCTGTGGGCTTTGTTGCTTCCATACTAGATAGCTGCTTATTTAACTTCAAGCCTTTAAGACTCCAGATGCTGTATCTTCTAATAGCCAGGCATCATCAGCTTTCTTCACCACATCTACTTATGCACCCATTTTGGCTTCAGCGATTATGTCGGGAAGGTGAACATCACAGAATGACAGGCTATTAGAGCAAAGTGTTCTTCCATTGAGGGAGGACTTGAGTAGAGGCCCAATGTCTGTCTGCTATCTTGATACTTAACGTATAATTACATGTATCTAGAACTATATCCCTATCATTATATATTTACATATTTACATGGCTATATTTATGCCTGTAGAAATGTCTTTTGCCTCCAATTCCTTCTATCTTTTTTTAACTTTTCTCCTGTCTCATGATCATGTTTAACCTTCATTCTGCTCTCAGTAATTCCTCTTAGCTACACTGTACTTGATATCAAACCCCACCAGACATTCTACACCCTCCTCACCATTGATTTTACATCTCTTGTTGTTCCCTTGTTGTTCCCCACTCCCCCCTTCCCCTAGTCCCCATAACCGTCAGTCCCATTGTTTCTTCCTCAGGATTGTTTATCTTGTCTATCTTATATAGAAAGATATAAAAAAAAAAGAACAAATCATTTATAAATTTCACTATATCAGCATTTTTAAGAGATATCAAATTACTATTCTAATTACCTATAGTCCCCCCTTCTGTACCTCATGTACAATAAATGCTACAGATGACACAGCAAGTGTGGAAAATCCCTTTTCAGCTCTAACCACAGCCTGTGGCACTGCTGCAGAAACCTCCCTTAGGAAGACAAGCCAGGGTGGAATGGTCTAACTGCACTCTGCTTGACTCCTTTGCCTCAATACAAAGGAATCAATGATTTTCCCAGCTGAATGCCCCCGCTGACATCGGGTTGTGACAGCCAATTCCCTAGAAGTGAGGTTCTAGATGACTTCCTGTTAGATACTCACCTTGGGAGCTGTAAGGCATTCCATTGTTCACGGAGCTGGCAATTTAAATCTTCAGGTGCTTCTTCATCTTTATAAGTAAAGGAGACTGAAAAGAAAACAGGCCCAAATGAGATATCACACATAGGCCCATATTTTCCTCATCAGAGTTGTCACAAGTAAAATTCTAAGGAGCCCCATCCAAAGTGATTCCAAAGCCAACTTTTTGTGGACACTCTCAGAAACACGTGCCTCTCCTCACACTATGCAAACTGAAATGAAATCAAAGCTATAAGAAAGAAGACTTATCCTAAAATTCCTCAAAAGTGTACATAGGAAAAGGGGGTTTTGAGACCAATACCAGGTCTAAACTTCCCATGAAATGCCAAATCAGAAATACCATTCTAATTTTCAGCCAAACCCTTGAACAAAGCCCCAAAGGAAGTGAAAGCAGATACCAAGAAATTCCAAGTGTGGAAATGTCATAAAGCTTACAAAATTCTCTTGGGATAGTTCTTTGGTACAAATCTCCAGAAATTGAACTAAGGCTGGTGATTCAACGGCAGATCAAGGAAGCAGGTCCACGAGCCTACCTGCTGCTGTTGGCTGCTCAGTCGGTCCCCGTTTCCGCTGACCCATGTGTGCAGAGTAGAACTGCTCCATGTGTTCTCAGGCCCAGGACCTCTGAGACGCAGGCAGCCCGGGCAGCTGCTGACCCCACGTGGGCCACTTTCAGCATTCCCTTTGCCTCCTGAGGGCAGACAACTTATTCATGGCCTCCTAATAGAATATATGAAACTTTCCAATCCAAACAATATACATGAGTGAGTTCACTACAGGCATTTCCTTGAGACATTTTCTGCCCACAAAAATAGCAAAATCATTAAAACTGCTCCTGGGACAATGCAACAAAACACTAATCTGAATATTTCTTTTAGGAAACCTGTTTCAAAGTAACTGTCTAACTCTCCAGGGCTGAAATGTGAAGGGTTTTCTATGACCCAAGAGATGGTCCTGTGGCCCTCACATAGGCCAAAAGGCTAGCCTTCAGCTACTCAGCACCGCATTGTATTCAGCAGTCAATCTGGGGTACCCACCTCCGCTGCGTCTTCCACTGAAGAGAGAAAGTCACGGGGAAGCGTCACACCCTACAGACACCTGAGCAGGAAAATAACACCCACTGCAGCTACTGACAGTCTTCAGCAAGCATCAGTGTCTAAAGCGCTTGGCTTTTGTTTCCCCAGGTCCAAGCCAATCGTGGGCCTCAATGACACTGCCTGTTGACTTTGGGAAAGGCTACTGTGTGTGCTGAATGTTATAGACAGGAAAGACTGGGAGGAAGGAAGTGGAGACACACAGGAGACTTCGATGAATCGATCAACAGCTCACAGATTTAAGGAAGGTAAGTAAAGAAAGCAATCCAAATGTGTAAATAAACCCAAGTAAACAAAGGAGCCAGGGGAAGTGGAGCCGTGTCAACACGGAGGAGTCAGGCACACCCAACTACACAGCTGGGGGGTCTAAAACAAAGCCCCCGACACTGGCTTTTTAAGAGATTGGGGCTCTACTCCGTGTTGCACCCAGGTGTCCTGGCAAAACCAGCATGGAGTCGGTTCTACCTTATAGAGTCTTGAGTTAGTGCTGCATCCAACTCTCTCTTTTTTCAATCAATTACTTTCCTATTTAATTTTTGATGTTCTTTGTTGACAGATTTTTCTTTATCTTTCATTTTTAACATCTTTATGGACATGTAACTCATATATCACACCCATCAATGATTCAAATATTCACAAGAGTTTTGCGGTCACTACCATAATCAATTTTGGAATATTTTCTTCATTCTTGTATTCGTTATTACTAGCTATTTCCTATCCCCCTGTGCACTCTAGTGTAGTCAATAAAAACTATTGAGGGAGGGATTTACCAATCTTGAATTTCTTATAAAGAAAATCATACAAAAAGGAAGAAGACCAGCAACAATCACACAGAAAAGTCTCATTCCAAAAGAAAACAGAAAGTAGTAAAAACGAAGACAAGTTAAAAATGGGTCAAAGAGGAAAACAAATGGCGAGATTTAAAATAATTTAAGGCACTCTCTCTCTGCACAGGGGTCAGCTCACTGTGGCTTATGAATCAGATACAGCTCTTACCGTCGGTACTTGTGTAGTCTATACTTCAGGCTGTACTAGGAAACCATCATAGTCTCATTTAAGGTAACTTACATTTTTTCTTTATTTGTAAATGTGTCTTCATGGCTCTTGAATAATGTTTAAATTGTTGGGATGGACAGGATTGGCTCACCTGAAAAATGTGCTGACCTCTCTGATCTGCAGGGATTCGCTTTCCAATCCACTCTGTCTGTGGACAGGATTGTTTATACACCTGTAACCACTAGGGGTTAATTTTCCTATACCTTTGATTTTAGTGCTCTGATTCCCTGACAATGAAATGTATTGCTGGTACAAACATATGTTTATGCATTTAACATCATTTTACAACTCTCTAAATGAACTAGTAAGAGTGGTCTTTTTAAAACTAATATACTGTAAGAAAATTTTTTAGGAACATTATTTAAAAATTTTTATTGTCAATGGGATGAAGGTTTACAGAGCAAATCTGCTTTCTTTTTTTTTTTTTTTTTTTTTTTTTTTTTTTTTTTTGGGGGGGGGGGGCATCACTGCTCTCCGGTGGTGGGAGTAGGAGGCCCAGCCCCACTGCTGGAATTGAACCTCCGTCCCAGTGGGCCGCAGTTCCGCGCACAACCACTACGCCACCGGGGCTCAGCCCGCAAATCTGCTTTCTATTCTATTTATATTTAAAACTATTTGAAATTCAAAATCTGAAACTAAATTTGGGTTCAAAAAATTTTTATGCAAGTTATAATTTTAGCCTACTATTCCTGCACTTTCTAATGAAAAGAACACCTTTCATGAAGCTAAAGAACAAAGACTATGAAGAACAGGACTTTACAACAGCAGAACTTTCACATACTCCAGGGCAGGGGATCTCAATTTCAGCACTATTAGCAGTTTAGACCAGAGTGTTCCAGGTTGTTGGGTGCTGCCTGTCCATTGGGGGAGAGTCAGCAGGCAGCCATGGCCTCTAGTCACTAATGCCAGCAGCATCCTTCCCCCAGTGTTAACAATAACATGTCTCCACACACTGCCAAATGTCCCCCTGGGGGCAAACCCTCCCCCCACCCCTCGAAAGCCCTGCACAGATTATTTCAGCATCATCTGTTTGCTTGCATGTCTCCCACAGCTGCTCACAAGGGCTGCCTGTCTTCTGCCTAGTTCTCTTTGTCTCTCCCAGTGCCTCCTGACCCATCTGGCAGACAAGGCATGAAGTTAAGTGTGCACTATCAGAGATGGCTCCTGGGCAACAGCCCACAGCAGCTTCAACACAGGACGAGTGTCTCGGGGCTGAGGAAAGGGGGATGCAGGCAGAAAGTCTGCATTATAGTCATCAGCATCGTCATGAATTTAAGTCACATAGAAAACAATTCTCAATGAATAGAACAGAAAGAGCCTTTATTGCTCAACTGAGGAGCCACATGAAGCCATCCTTGTAGGCACAGCCTGCTGGCTCATCCCTGACTCACAACTCTGAGTGCTTTCAAAGGATGATAGCCCACAATCCGAGCGTCCCAACATGGAGAGGCAGTGGACACTAAGAGACAACCCTGGTGCTGCAGACAAAAGAACTGCATCCTTTAATATTTCTGACTTTGAATTGTAAGCTTTAAACTTCCCTAACAAGGTCCAGAGAAGGGGGAGGGCGAGAGAGAGAGAGAGAGAGAGAGAGAGAGAGAGAGAGCGAGGAGCAGTTACCTTGCTAAGATGATATTAAATCAACACTGATTGCCATACTTATGTATTTCCTTCATGCTTATTTTCCCAGTAAATATGTTCTTAAAACTTCTCTTCCCTACACTTCTTTCAGCTAACATATGACCAATGGGGTGGATGTTACTTAAAATATTAGCAAATAAGAAAGGCTGTTTTTATTGGTAAAAAAGCAAAAATCCTACTCCCACCAGGGCAGTGATGCCACACACACACACACACACACACACACACACAGCAAAAGCATTCTTTGCTTTTCAATTTCATCACAATAAAAAATTATAAAATAAAGACCAGAAAATAAGTCATCCACCCCACCCCTATATACTGAGTTTCCCAATATACTAACCATGTATAACTACTTCTGAAAACTAGGTCCTCTCAAAATCATTGCTTTTCTCACTGGAGTTGGAAACATGGGGACTTTAGGATAGATATTCCCTCAGGACGAGTGATGGGAGTGGTGATACTGGGAGGGTGGAGGGATGGTGGAGTAGAAAGGGGGAACCAATTTCAGGGATCTACATATAACCTCCCCTCTGGGGCATAGCCAACAGGGAAGTGAGTGAAGGGACACAATGGACAGTGTACGATATGAAATAGCAATTTGTAAATAATTAAAAGTTCATGGGGGGATGGAGGAAGGGAAATATGGGGAGGTGGAACTGGGGGCCTAAGTGGAGGGAGGAAGTTTTGATGGCAGCAAGTGTGCAAATGAGGCCTGCATACAATTGATGTATGTATGGATCATGAGGGGAGGTATATGAGTACCCAATAAAATGATTCGTTTAAAAGCGGGGGGCGGGGGAGGTGAAAGAGGAACTTTTTTTTTAGAGGAGCTTATACCAAGGGCTCAAGTGGAAAACGTTTGGAAATGAATGTGGCAACATGTGTGCAAATGTGCTTGATACAGACGATGTATTGCATGCTATAATAGCTATAAGAGCCCCCAATTAAATTATTTTTAAAAAGCTGGAAACACATGGAACCCAGAACAGATAGACATCTTAAGACCAATAAATCGAGAGTAGTGATACGAGGAGGGGAAGAGGAAGGTGGGGGCAAAAGGGGGCCTCAATCACAATGGTCCATGTATAACTCCTGGAGGACAGACAACAGAAAAGTGCATGAAGGAGACATTGGTCAGTGGAAGGCATGACAAAATAATAATAATTATACATTATCAAGGGTTCATGAAGAAGGGAGTGTGGAGGAGGGAGGGGGAAAAGGCGGAGTTGATACCAGGGCTCAAGTAGAAAGCAGCTGTTTTGAGAATGATTACGGCAACAAGTGTGCAAATGTGCTTGACACAATGGATGGATTGTGGATTGTGATAAGAGTTGCATGAGCCCCAGTAAAATTATTAAAAGTAAAAGAGATCACCAACCTGCAAAAAAAGGAAAAGTATGGTAATTACTTGAAGAATTGAAAACTACTTTGCTGTGAAACTTTTCCCCTTTTGTATCATTGCTCGAAAGTCCTCTAAACATTGTAAAACTGGATAATCGCCTCCTACAACTATTTTAAAGCATATTTCTTGACACATTGTTAGGTGCTATCAATCAGCTATGACATATAGCTACCCTATGCATAACAGATCGAAATATGGTCCTGTCCGGTGTCAGGCACCAAAGAACTAAAATTATAGCATTATAAATAAGGGGGAGTACAGAATGGAGACCCTAAGCCCATCAATGGGTGAAGTAAGTGACATCCTTTTACAGAGGGGTTGCAGGAAGGAGATCAGCCAGTTAAGGTGCAGTGTACTAACAATGAACTATGCAACTTTCCTCTGGTTCTCAAATGCTTCCCCCCACCCAATATCATGTCCCAGTTCTACCAGACAAATCCAGCTTGTGTCAGGTAGGGTTCTCTTAGAGAAATAAAATTCAGGACACTAGTAATGCTTTTTATATATTTATATATTGAGAAAAATATGTAAGATAAAAAGAGAAAAAGTTAACTATAAAGAAATACAGATTGCTCGGTGCAACTCACTTGAGTGAGGCAACTAGAAAACCGGCAGTCTTTCAATCTTTGAGGGCCACTGAATAGTCCTCTGTAGAGCAATCCAGGCTATCTGGTTACAGGCAGCAAACAGCAGAGCAACAGTCACCAACTGTCACCAACAGTCAGCCAGATAACAGAATCCAACAGTCCCCAGCTCAAGAGATGTATATCCCAGAAGTGTGGCGAAGTAGGGCTTAAAGGATCCTCAACTCACAGTAACACAGTCCACAATTAGGTGTCCCACGGGTAGTGTTGCTTGGAGGTCGAGGCACAGGACGAACAAGGCAGCTCTCTGGTCCAAAGATCCGGAAACAGGAGAGAGGGCAGGACTTGCCAACCCCCTCCTATATCTGCCCTTCAATTCATCTCACGTGTTCATTGGCTGTGCCGTCACAACAGATCCACCAATCTTCTGTGGCCATGTTGCCATAGCAAACCTACCCATCACACAGCTAGACCAGAGGATGTACACTGGAGTCAGAAACATGGGGAATTTAGGATAGATGATCCCTCAGGATTAGTGGTGGGAGTGGTGATACTGGGAGGGTGGAAAGATGGTGGAGTGGAAAGGGGGAACCAATTTCAGTGATCTACATATAAACTCCTCTCTGGGGCACGGACGACAGGGAAGTGAGTTAAGATACACATTGGACAGTGTACGATATGAGAAAGTAATAACAATTTGTAAATTATCAAGGGTTCATGGGAGGGGGGAAATATGGGGAGCTGGTACTGGGGGCCTAAGTAGAGGGAGGATGTTTAGAGAGTGATGATGGCAACAAGTGTGCAAATGTGGCCTGCCTACAATTGATATGGATCGTGATGGGAGTTGTATGAGCCCCCCAAAAAATAATTCCTCTAAAAAAAAGGGAGGGGAAAAGAGGAGCTTATACCAAGGCCTCAAGTAGAAAATATTTGGAAATGAAGATGGCAACATGTGTACAAATGCTTGATACAAATAATGTATTGAATGTTATAAGAGCTGTAAGAGGCCCCAGTAAAACCATTAGAAAAAAATAAATAAAAACCAAAAAAACCCTTAAAAATATGGCCCTGTCCTGCTCCATCCTTATAACTGTTTCTATGCCTGGGACCATTGTTGCCGTCAGCTGTGTTAATCTATTTTGCCTCTAAGAAGTACTCTGGTTATACTTCTTCCAAGGTATATTTGTTTGTTCTTTTGGCAATCCATGATACTTTCAATATTCCTCACCAGCACAATTCAAAAAGTTTGACAATGAAAAAAGAAGACCAAAGAATTCATGCATTTGAATTGTGCTGGTGAAGAATACTGAAAGTATTGTGGACTGCCAAAAGAACAAATAAGGGTGGTAAGACTTGATCTTACATACTTTGGACATGTTGTCAGAAGATGCTAATCCTTAGAGAAAGACATCATCCTTGGTAAAGTGGAAGACCAGGGAAAAAGAGCAAGGCCCTTAACAAAATAGATTAACACAGTTGACTGCAACCATCACCGCCGAGGCAGACTGTGGAACAAAACCTCAATTGCTCATATGTAGGTTTAGGTTCAAGCTGAAGAAAATTAAAACAAATCTGAAAGACCCAAAAACTGTCCTTGACTATCTCCCAATTGAGTTTCAAGAGCATCTCTGGAACAAATTTGTGTCAATGAACACTAATGACCACATCTGGTGAGCTGTGAAGAGACA
This sequence comes from Nesogale talazaci, assembly GCA_004026705.1. Classification (NCBI taxonomy): domain Eukaryota; kingdom Metazoa; phylum Chordata; class Mammalia; order Afrosoricida; family Tenrecidae; genus Nesogale; species Nesogale talazaci. Next base: position 65,478 of record PVJH01006840.1, read on the forward strand.
CTGAGAACATCGTGCATGAAGAAAGCAAACAAGGTATTAAAAAGTGAGGGGGACTTGAAGCGCTTGCTGATGAAGATCAAGAATTGCATCCTTCAATATGGATTACAACACAATGTAAAAAAGCCCAAACTCCTCATCACTTAACCAATAGATAACATCATGGTAAATGGAGGAAGGATTGAACTTGTCGAGGATTTTGTCTTGCTTGGATCCCCAATCAACACTCATGGAAGCGGTAGTCAAGAGGAAGCATCACACTGGGTAAATCTTCTGCATAAGACCTTTTCAGAGTGTCGCGCAGTAAGGATGGTACTCTGAGGACGGAGGTGCACTTGTGCCCTGCCAGGGCATTTTCAGTTGCCTCAACTGCATGAATACAAATCTTTATGGAAGCCAACTGCTTCATCTTTTGCCCATGGAATGGTTGGTGGGTTCAAATTGTCAACTGTGTTAGTCTGGGTTGACTAGAGAAACAAACTCATCAATACACATATGTGTATAAGAGAGAACTTTACATCAAGGAGCGAATGTACATTAAGAAAGCATCCCAGTCCAGTCCAGATCAAGTCCACAAGTTCGATATTAGCCCATATGTCTGGTACCAATCTATAAAGTCCTCTTCAGACTCAAGAAACACATGCAATGATGCTGAATGCAGTATGATTACAGATCAGTGGATGGAAAGTCTTATGGATCCAGGGGTGTTATAAGCATCTCCGTACTGACAGGGGTCTCCAGGTGGCTTTTCCAGTCATCACGTTGTCTCCACGTGTCTTCTCGACAGGGATGTCTCAACAGGGAGTGAGCAGAGAGAGTGTGTGCTTCCCAGTTCCAAGGAGAAAGCACAGGAGTTTCCAGAATCCTCAGAAGGCCATGCCCACAGAGACTATATCCTGCTTGACAGTTTCCACCCCTACACTCTTAAACTCTTCAAACTGACACCAGATTATGTAACTACCAAAGCCAGAAATCCCTCGGATTATCGGACACAAAAATTCCTTTTACTACAAAAGTGATTAATGTCAGGCAGCAATGCTAAACCACACTAAGGTGTGGGGGGGAGGGAGAGGGGGGAGATGATGGGGAGGAGAGGGAGGGGAAGACTCTGAACCAGCAAAGGCCAAGAAAAAGAGGAGGCTGCAGGTGTAGCCAACTGAAGACTGAGCCCTCTTGAAATATATTCAGATTATTATGACAGTTATGCCAGCATAAAGCTTGTTTTCTTAAGTTCAGCAGAGAATTGGGCATTGGCCAGTTCAAATATTTTCTATAACAGAACTAAATAACAAACAATGAGGTGTAAGCAAGTTGGATTAAAAAGTTGCAGAAATGGGGACTCCAAAGACTACATTAGAGGAACCAATGAGATGCAAAGACAATTCTAATGACTGAAAACCAAAATCACTGCCATCGAGGTGACTCCAACTCCCGGCAATTCGACAGGACCAGAAGAACAGCCCCTCCTGAAACTAACTCCTTACAGGAGTCTCCTTCTCCCCCACCTACCAACATGATTACAAGATAAAGAGGCTTTCTGTAAAACAAGGATGAACATAAGAAATTAATAAATCTCCAAGACAATAAGTTTTTATAAGAAAGTGAAGCAAGAGGCCAGTGGAACAGGACAATAGTGAAGGACTTGGATATTTAGTCTCATCTGAATTTTTAATAGATTCTAATTACCTAGAAAAATAAATCTTATTAAGTCACAGAAGCAAATTTAAAATATCCAACTCCCTCACTAACCTCATGCTTCATATTCATATAAAACTCCCTTTTCCCATGAGATTTATTAGCTTTTTTACTTCCATTTTCACATCTAACCTTGACCATAAAAAAATGCCCACAATATTAGTACACTTGTTTTTAGGAACAAACAAGCAAAATCCTCTTTGGTCTTATAAAAATCTTGTGCATTTAACTTTTCTCAATGCTCTAGAATTTATTTACTTATATTTTTATTAGCCCATTTTTTGGGGGGCTCTTTCAACAATCCATACATCAATTGTATCAAGCACATGTGTATCTATATTGCCTTCATCATTTCCAAAACACTTTTTCAGTTGAGCCCTGTTATCAACTCTTTTTCCTCCTCTCCTCCCTCTCGCATCCTTGTGAATCCCTGATCATTTATAAATTATTTCTATTTTCATATTTTATACTGTCCATGATCTCCCTTCACCCACATTTCTGCCGTTCAACCCCCTGGTAGGAAGGGTAGTTATACATTTATTCTTACGGATCAATTCCCCATTTCTCCCACTTCTGCCCCCTTCTTCCCCCTACCCTCATGGTATCCCTAATCCCATTATTGTTCCTAAGAGGTTTATCTTTCCTGGATTCCAGGTGTCCAGAGTCTTTATCTGCACTAGTGTACTTGCTCTGGTCTTTCCAGATTTGTAAGGTAGAGAACTGAGGCCATGATAGTTGAGCGGGAGGAAGTATTAAAGAACTAAAGGGATGTTATTTATTTCATCAGTGCTATACTGAACCTTGGCTGGCTCATTCCTTCCTTGTGACCCTTCTGCGAGCAATTCCTTAAGACCCTTTTGTGACAGGATAACCAACTGATAGCCCCGTTTGTTTGCATTGAGATGGTTGTTGGGGTCTTCTGATGCCCTGATACCTGATCCTTTAAACGACTTAGGATCACATGAGTTGGTGTGCTTCTTACATGAGCAATGCTTTAAAATTTAAATGAATTTAAACTAGGTATTTTTAGTAGGTGAGCCTTTGTATAAATAATAGTAGTAACAAACAGCAACCAACAAGTGGTTTTATTTAAGATAAATTCATGACCCAGTGGGCTATGCACCAAAAGTTGAGCGGTTCAAACCCAGCAGCCAATCCCTGGCAGAAGGATGAGGAGGCTGTCTGCTTCTGTAAAGATCTACAACAGAAACCTCAAGACGCAACACTACTCTGTCCTAAAGGCTCACTAGAAGCAGGGATCAACTTGATGGCAGTGAGTTCATGGTAAATAAAAGGCAACAAGTCTTTATCTTCCTGATAACAATAACACAATAGCAGGAGAGGTGATCCAATGTGTTAGAAAGTCACTTGTTCAAAGAATTTGAAGTCTGTGGTTTGAATATCAGTTCTACCCCTGTCTACCAAGACTCACAAATTTCTAGGTTGAGGGAGTAAGGGATCCAGGATCCAAACCCCAAACCTATCCGGCTCCAGAGTCCATATTTGATTGTTTGTTTTCAGTGTTTATTCATATAAATTAAGTGGAGGTTTATATTCCACATCATCAAATTAGTACTTCACAATGTAAACTATTTACCACCCCCTTCAGTAGCTTGCCTTATGGTGCTCCTTTGATTTCTCTCCTCCTTCCTATGGAATACTATCTTCCACTTCACCCAAGTTAACACTTGTCTATCTGCTGTTGCTTAATCTTCCCTCCCCCCACCCCTCTTGGTAACAATCAAAGTCTGTTTCTTTGGGTATGAAAACCTTTGTCTTGATTTTTTCTTTATAACATCCAGAGTCCATGTTTTTAACCACCCTGCTCATTGCCTCTCATAAATTGACACGTATCTGAGGAAGGACAAACAAAAAACTGATAGTGGCCTTTGCTACTGGCTAGGAAATTGGGTGACTGAGGACAAACCACCTGACCTAACTACTGTACTTCTCCTACTCAATACTAAGAAGCTAAGTGAAAAGGAGACAAAGAATGTGATCAATTTAAACCCGACAAAGGAAAAAACCTCCAAGATTTAACAAACCTCCATTTGTTACTGTGGAGCAAAGACAGACAAACATGAAGTCAACAGTGGTACGTAGAACATGTCCCCACTTGGATTGTTTTTATTTTGTTAAAGAAAGGGGACTAAGACAATGTTATCTCTTGGGGGAAACTGAGTTCCTGGAATGGTTAGAAAATGCTTTCCATAGCATGTTCATATATTGCCTGAAATTGTTCATTTAAATTTTGTTTTCAAATCATCTGATGTGTCTTCCTAATAATAAAAGAATTTTTTAACGATTTTTAAAATTTTCTTTTGGGTTTTTTTGTTTGTTAGTTTTGGGGGGGCATCACTGCCTCTGGTGGTTGTGGGTGCTACCCAGTGCTGCTCCTGAGAGCCGCCGCTGGATTTGAACAGCCACACCCGCGGGCCACAGTCCCGCACTCAAGCACTTAAGCCACCGGGGCTCAGCCCCATAATAAAAGAATTTTAAAGAACAAATAAGTCCCAAATTCTGCTACTCTGTAGCCCTGATCAAGTCCACAGCATCTGTCAGAGACTCAGATTATTCCTGTGAAACAGGACTACACTGCTTCCTTGTAAGGTCACTGTGAGAAGAAATGAGACCTCCACAGACAAAGTGCTAGCCCCATGAAGAGGCTCCCTATCTCACCAAAATCTCACTTGACTTCATGAAAACAGCAAAGGACTTCAGGAAGAGACAGGAAGACAGTAACCCACCACGAACTCATGACAAGACTATTATTCGTGTTTCCCAGTGAAAAAGAAGCCAGGATGCTCCGGTTCTGAGTCCCAGCTTGTGGGAAAGCACTAACCTGGGAATTCAGAGGCTCCCATCTGGCCAAGACTTGCTGCGTTGGGTCAGGATGCTCAGTCCCAGCAGAGTTGCACCTGGAATGACAACAGGAAACAGCTCCCTGAGGGATCTGCACAAAGAGCAGTGTCCTGTGATGCACAAGGATGGTCCTGGGAAGAGGAATGCCTTCTGCTGGGGGTAGAAACTAGTCCTGGTCTGGTTCTGGTATCTGAAACACAAATAAACTGGTAATTGCTCCCTCTCTTCTATTTTCTGGTAGAGAGTGATCTTAGCCTCAGAATTCATCTGATGCTAAATCTATGAACTGCTGATTACAAAACTGACTGTCAATATGACCCAGTAATCCCATTACTAGGTATATATTCCAGAATGAAATAAATCAATCATGAAACAATTATTAGATGAGACGTGATAAAAAAAAAACTTTTCCCACTCAAAGAAATATCCTATCTTCCAAGCATTACTAGGGGTAAGAGGTATGGGAGGGTAAATTACTAATTTGAAGGCACATGTATATAAACTTGGGTGAAGTAGAAAGTAAGATACAATAAAAGAGAGGGCAGCAAAAATGATGAGGGCAAGGGGAAACACTGGCAGGAGTGCAAGAGTTAACAGCAATAGAGGCACTTTGTTATATACATAATTCAACAGCGGTGATCTATCAGTAAATGGATGTCTCAACACACATGGAAAAAGCAGTGTGGGAGGGAGAGTAGGATTATACATACATTATAAATATACACAAATACACATACATACATAGGATACTTCTACATGTATGCTTACCTTTATTGCAGATCTATCCACGGGGGGGGCCCCCCAAGGTCAACTGGCATAATGAACCTGACAATGTTCTACATCTTACTTTGGTGTCAGTAACTGGGGTCTTCATCGCTCAAGAGGGGCCAACTGAAGCGCCATTATTGGCTTCTCCTCATCTGGAGGTAAGGCTCCAAAAGAAAGCTTAAGATGTATGGATTTATTCCAAGGGAGCAATGGCCCAGACATCAGCTTTCATGTCTCTGCATCCCGAAGGATTAGATGATGTCCAGCTAGAGGATATCTGGCTACCACAGCAAACTGTTCTGAATGGGATTACGTTAGAAGAGCCTAAATAAACTGAGACAAAAATGTGAACGAAAACATAAGGTCACAAACAACAAACAAAAATGGTTTACTGATTAGAAATATTGAAGTTCCAGGACTATGGAGAGTATGGTCCTTAGGTCTGGAACTGATTTACTCCTGGGGCTTGATTTTCAACTAAACAAAATACGGGTTCACCAAAAAAAAAGACACCTCACTGCCATTTAGTCAATCCCAACTCACAGCGGCCCTGTAACTCTTTATAGGGCTGTATAGCCCCTTCTTTGTCCCTCAGAGAAGCTAATGGTCTTGACTGTTGACCTGGCAGATTGTAGCCCAAAGCATAACCACTACTTCACCATGGTCTTCAGCAATACTTGAGGGCTGGCACTGGCTCAATTTTCTGCTCAATTTTCTATAGGGGTAAAAATAACACCAAGAAGGAGAGTCCATAGAATAATCAACCACTTGAGATCAAAATAGCAGTATTTACGCAAAGGCAAGATTCGAAAGGAAAGAGGAGGAATGCAAGTGGGAAAGAGGGGTGAAGTGGAGAAAGTCAACTTGCACTGTAATGATTACAACCAGTTACCTGAAAGAAAATCTGCATCAACTGCTGAATGGGACACGACTTTGCTCTGTAAACCTTCATGCCTGTCACAATAAAAAGTGACACACAAACACTCACCACCAACAGATAGTCAGTGGTGCCCTGCCTCAACAGAGAATAGAACAAAGGTCTCATGGTCAATTCTAAGCAGGACTGGACCTCACTGGCTGACTTCAGGGACTTTTAACCTTTCGATTTTCTGGACTATTAAGAAGATCCATGATCCCTGAAGACTTTGGGGTACATAAGCAAATGTGAAGAAAGCTGATGGGCCTGGCTATCAAAAGATATATATAGTGTCTGGGGTTTTAAAGGCTGAAATTAAACAAGTGACCATCTAGCTTTGGGAAGCAACAAAGCCCCCATGAAATAAGCACACCAACCTGTGTGATCAGGAGATGTCAACAGGAAGAGGTATAAGAAGTTCAAAAGCACACAACCAACTCCATGTGAAGAAGCACGAATGCAACAGAGACCCAAAACTCATGTGGATGGTAGTCAAACAGTCCCTCTCAGAAGGGCCACATGTAAAGGGTGATAAATCCAGGGTGCAATATGGCATTCATAAACCACATAATTATCTGCTAGTTATTTCATATTTCCTATGCTTACAATTAAGGCTGTTATTTGTCTTACCTCATGAATCATGTTAGATTTCCATATGTTCTTTGTATATTTAAGATCATTCAGCACATGAAAGTCAAGATAGATAACCTTTCAGAAACCAGTAACAGAAGTAATGGTTCCCTGTGGATATGGGAAGGCGGGGGAAGAGGAGGAACGGGGAGCTGAGAACATTGATGATTGTATCACTGCATTGGATGGGACTGAAAAACAGAATTGTATGTAAATAGACATTTATAATTGTATGTAAATAGGATTGAATAAGATATGTCAATAAAACTATTATTTCTTTTTTTGTTGTTTTTGTTGTTTTTCACTTTGGTTTTGGGGGCATCACTGCCCTCTGGTGGTGGGAATAGGAGGTCCAGCCTTGCGGCTGGATTTGAACCTCCAACCCAGTGGGCCGCAGTCCCGCGCACAACCACTACGCCACCGGGGCTCAGCCCCAATAAAACTATTATGAAAAATGGCTTCACATTCTGATATTTTTGCTTCATAGAAGTTTATATGTGCCGGAGGGGAAAAAAAGAGGAGCTTATACCAAGGGTTCAAGCAGAAAATGTTTTGTAAATGATGATGGCAATACAATTGATGAAAGGATTCTTATAAGAGCTAAAAGAGGGCTGAGCCCTGATGGCGTAAGTGGTTGAGTGCAGGACTGCGGCCCGCAGGCTTGGCGGTTCAAATCCAGCGGCGGCTCTCAGGAGCGGCCCTGGGTAGTTCCCACGACCACCACAGGCAGTGATGCCTCCCCCCCAAAAAAAATAAAAAAAAGAACTAACAGAACCCCCACTAAATGACCTAAAACAAAACACACAAAATTTTATATGATGTCATCATAGCAAAAGAAACCTATTATTCTTTTTAAAAGAAAGACGAGTGTCCAAACAATTGCCTCACCTGGGGTCCTCATCAGTGTTTCTCCAAAACAACAAATAAAAGTACACAATAAAGAAAACAATCTGGGGGCTGAGTCGCGGTAGCGTAGTGGTTGTGCGCGGGACTGTGGCCCACTGGGATGGAGGTTCAATTCCAGCTCACAGGAGCAAAGGCTGGGCCTCCTACTCCCACCACCAGAGGGCAGTGATACCTAAAAAACTAAAAAAAAAAAAAAGAAAACAATCTGGAGGTCTACATCAGTGTTTCACGGAGTGGGTTGTACTGCCCTCTGGGGGTGCTGGAATTATACAATGGGAACTGCAAAAGCAGATGGCTATCTTTTAACTTCAATTATGGATTATTGTACCGGGGGGAGAATGGAGACACATCTCGTATTTTTCTGAAAATGTGGCACTAGGTCAAATTACTTTCGGGACCTCTGACCTAAGTGAAGCTCTGATTCACTGTGGACAGTGTCCATAAGTGAGCACTTACTCCCATTTTCATGCAGATCTCTATATTCCTTCGGCCCTAAGGAAATGATTCTTCCTGCTACACTAACCTTTTTTCTCTCCCAATAGCCCCAGAAAGAGGTGACCGATATCCTGCTCAGGACTGATTCTCCCTGCTATGCCCCAAATCTCGCTTCTCTACACACTCCCTGACATTTCTGTAATTCCTATTTTCCTGAGCGTCACCCTTCCCTGATTCTTATCCACCAGGATCCGCTTCAGGCGGAGTACTCACTGTTCCAGGCGCCATCATCAGCCTTTGTCTCCACAAGTCCTGACACTGTCCTGGGACACTGGCCTACACGCACCCAAACCACACTGCTCCTGTCCCAGGACCCTCCCCCTGGGCTCCGGAATTCCCGTCCTTCTCCCTCCAGTCATTCACTTCAAGGGATCCCTAGCACTGTCTTGCCTCAGGCTTTCTCAAGCTCACACCTGATAAGAACATCAAAGGACACAAAAGGACGAGTCCTGCAGATCAATCCCATCATGCACAGGGATGTAAACGGCCTTCCTGGACTAGGGGGGCGGTCGGTGGGGGGCCCAGAGAAGTGGCGTCGGCCTTGCTACGAGATGAAGATGCTATAGGGTCTCCACAAGGGAGTCCCGGTAAGGTGGTCTACCTTGTCTACAAAGGTCCCGGTTGTCAAGGAAACGTGCCCACAGCCAAAGCAATGTCCTGGACCAGAGCCCCCGAGGACGCCCCGTCGGACCTCTCCCTGTGGCTGGACGCCTCACGGGAGCCCACCAGCCCCGCCACCCAGGCCCAGCTGCCCCTCCCGGCCCGGCCCCCGTGTACCTGACTCCGGGAGAGCCATGGCGGTGCTGACCCGAGGCGAGGGCCACAAGCCAGGCGCCCGCAGCTGGTGCGGGGTCCACATTCACGGCGGCTGTTGGAGGAGGGGACCCGTCCGCTAGGAGGCGCTCTAAGCCGGCGGCCCGGGGGAGAGGGCGGGCGGGGGCGGGGGCGGGGGCGGGGCTGGCCGGGTGGGCGGGGAGCGTCGCGAAGGGCAGAAGCTGACAGGCGCCAGAATCGCGGGGGTGGGGAGCGAGGGGCCGAGCTGGGCGAAGGGCGGCGGCACACCGGTTCCCTCTTTTCGCCGCCGGGCCTCCAGGCCGGGGAGAGCGAGCGCCGTTCTGGAGGGTGGCGGTTGCCAACTGTCGTTCTGCCTGGCGCGCAGGTTGCCGGTGGCGACGGGAGGTTCACGGGGGCGCCCCTCAGCCAGTGACGGGGACGCCGCGGGGGCGTGGCTACGCACAAGCCCCGCCCCAACCACCAGGTTCCACGCCTCCAGCCCAGCCTTGCGGTGTGAGCCCGGTTGAGCCTGTCTGCAGAGGACCTCCCTGCTGCCTCCCCACTGGCTGCTAATCAATGAAGCATCCTGTCTGCAAAATTCAGGTTTGGGGGGCCCGCCGCCGGTTGGCGCAGGACATGTGCTTTAAGGCTACAGGATTCCGGACAAACGCCTGCGCTTCCCTGTCTCTACTAGCCATTTTGGAAGGTGGGTCCTTGAACAAGAAATGTCATTCTTTATGAGCCCCTGGGTCTTTTCATCTGAAGGACGAATGAATGAATACCACCTCGATAGGGTTGCCAGGCCTATTTGATCATTTCTATCTGAATCCTGTATTGACTTTATCAGGATGTCTTAAATGCCCTGTACTCCTCTGTCAATAAATTACAAAACTTAAGAGTTTTGTTTATTCTTTTATTTATTTATTTATTTATTTATTTTTACTGCTATGAGAAAATGATGCTTAAAATGACTTAAATGGCAACGCTGGCTAAAAATCTGGACACCTTTGATAAAAATCTGGACAGCCCTCAGATGTCTTGGCAGGATTCACCTAGGAAAGAAGAGATGGGAATGAAAAGTACTTCTCTTAAATATGTAGGAAAGGAAAAGGTTGCTTAAATCCCAATCCTCCAAATGGAGTTAATTCCCAATCACTTTAGGTCGACACACGCTCTAAGATGGGTCAAATCATGTACCACCTCCATCCTGTGGTTCTGCTTCTGAAAACCAGCCTTTCAACAACAGCTTCCCTCTGGTAACTGGGTTTCCCAGACATCAGGTTAGATCTGCAAATGTCCTGTGTGACGATGAATGCAATACCATTCCTCCCTTGTCATTCTTGGCATAGTAAATCATAAATTTATCAGTTCTCTGATCCCTAGGATATCAATCTTTATATACTCCTTTTCATTTTTTGACAACTTCCAATTGTTCTAGAGTCATACTTCTGCTTGTTAATGGATTTCAGTCACTAATAGATGTTTGCACCTCTAATCATTTTGAGCTATGCTCCATCATCAGATGAAGGTTCCCAAAACTTCATTCCATGTTATATTGGTCCACTCTATTTTGAGAAAACCCATTCCTCTCACTTATATTTTGAATTCAAAGTTAAAGGATTTGTCTTCTGGTACTACAGCTGACAATGTTCTATTGCCATTCCTGGGGTTTTCCATGTCTGACAATGTTCCAATGTATTCATAAGGTTTTCAGTGCCTAACTTCTCAAAAGTAGACAGTCTATTTCTTCTTTGTGGTCTGTTCTTATTCTGGAAGTTCAGTTGAAAGTTGTTCACCCTGGGTGACCCTGTTGGTAGTTTGAAATACCAGTCACATAGTTTCCGGCACCGGAGCAACACACAATCACAGTATAGCAATCTGACAGGAAAGTAGTGGATTTGGACTTGTAGTCTCCACAAACGTGAGAAAATCAATTTGTTTATTAAGGCCATCATCCACTTGTGGATGTAGAACTAGATAACTGAGATATTGACTGTCTTAAGAATCATGTGGAGGGCTGAGCCCCGGTGGCGTAGTGGTTGTGCGCGGGACTGTGGCCCACTGGGACCGAGGTTCAATTCCAGCAGTGGGGCTGGGCATCCTACTCCCACCGCCGGAGAGCAGTGATGCCCCCCAAAAAATAAAAAATTTAAAAAAAAGAAAAAAGAATCATGTGGAATTTATAAATTACTAAGGGTTCATGAGAGAGGGAGTGTTGGGAGGGAGGGGAAAGCTGAGGAGCTGATGCAAGAGCTCAAGTAGAAAGCAAGTGTTTTGAGAATGATGACAGCAGCAGGTGTACAAAGGTGGTTGACATACAATGTACGTATGGATGGATTGTGATAAGCATTGTAAGAGTCCCCAATAAAATGATTTATTTTTTAAAAAAAGAATCACATGGCATTCTTATTAGTACAGACATTTCCACCCCGGCTTTTCACCCTATTAAAGGAATGGTTCTCAGGAAGCTATCTGTATCTGAGTTCAATAAGCAACAAAGCATGAGACAAAATGTCATGGTAAAGTCTCATTGAGAAGTACACTCTGAGGGCAATGGAAACTAAAACCTCACTGTCATTGAGTTAATTCCTACTCACAGGAACCTTATAGGACAATGTCGAACTGCCCCTGTGAGCTTCCAAGTCATTCTTTATCGGTGTGGTAATTACCTCATCTGGTGTCAACTTGTTAAATAGGCCACAGGGGTAGAGTCTAGCTTTTCATTCAGGTTGCAGCTTGATGACCTCACTTTGGAGGCCCTAAGGGGATAAACAGCTCATTGGAGGGCAGACACACTCTCTGCATAGTCAGATGTGCTATGCTGATGGAGCCAAAGCCTCTTGAGATGCTTGGAGAATACCCCCAGCCACACCAGCACCGAGATGCTTCCACTGCCACTCGATCCACAAGACTTTCCACCTCCTGGCCCATCATCTCTCTTCCTGCATTCGGCATCATTGCATATGCTGTGTGAGTCTGAAGAAGAATTTACAGACTGGTAACAGACATATGAGCCACTATCAGATTTATGGAATTAACCTGGACTAGGCTGGATGGTTTCTTACTGTACAATTGCTTTTTGATGTAAAATTCTAACTGATACACATATGAGTCTCTCTGGATTTGTTTCTCTAGTCAACCCAGTTAACACGACGGGAGTACAAAGTCGTCTTTCACCCTCTGAGCAGCTGATCACACTGACCATGTGGTTATGCCCAATGCATAACTACGCCACTAGGGCTCCTGGTAGGTAATATAGGTTAGGTAATATAGGTTAATAATGAAGGGGAGGAGGGAAAGCGACTGCAACATAGTTCGTTATTAAGTTGACCATAGTTTCACAAGAAAATTTATCTACTTGTCTAGTTACACAAGAGTCTTACAGAAAAGTTGGCAAAAAAAAAAGACATTTTTTAAACGGTTCACTGATGAAAGGTGAAGGAGATTATTTACTGGCTTTTGCTTATCTTTCATCTTCTACCGGTTAAAGTTCACTTATATCGTATTAGCTCTGTCATGACCTGAGGTTCTTGTCTGCGCCTAGTAAAGCCCAATTCTCTGACTTAGAGACTCACTGAGGCAGGATAGTATCAGAAGAGCAACTCCTTCAATGCAGGCAGTATTTAAGATTTTTAATTTGAAGATCGCAGAGCAAAAGGCGATATTCAATATATTTAAGGACCAATAGAAAGTCCTTGTTAGAGGGCTGAGCCCCTGTGGCGTAAGGGGTTGAGTGCGGAACTGCGGCCCTCGGGCTTGGCTGTTCAAATCCAGCGGCGGCTCTCAGGAGCGGCACTGGGTAGAGTAGCGCCTACGACCACCAGAGGCAGTGATGCCCCCCAAACAACAACAACAACAACAACAACAAGAAAGTCCTTGTTAGAATAGGAGGAACACGTAGGGAAAAAACAAATTCATTTTTAAAAGACCCGACTTACCAGACTGATAGAAACTAAGAAACCTTTAAGACCATCACTCAAATGCACCTCCTAACATGAACCCACGCCCCTCCGGGATCAGCCGTTCAAGATCACCAGCTGCCCCTTGGTAGAAAGAGTTGGACTTTCTGCTCCTGTAAGCAATTGCAGGGTGCTAGGAGTTCGCATCGACTTGTTAGCACTAGGTGAGAAAGCCACTCCCAGGTGCCCCCTTCAGCCAAGCAGTGGATTGGCCTTTAAAATAATCAAAACCCAGGAGGCTTGTTCTCCTTAGAACAAGGAGCCTTTCAAAAACAAACAGGCAGCACTTATTCAAAAATAAAGATAAGAAAGCAAGGAGGAGTGGGGACCCCAAGCCCATCGGTAGGCAAGTGGACATCCGCTTACAGAATAGGTAACAGGACATCCTCTTATAGAAGGGTCGCGGAGAGGAAACGAGCCAGTCATGGTGCAGTGTGGCAATGATGAAACATACAGCTTTCCTCTAGCTCTTCAATGCTTCCTCCACTCCACGATTGTGATCCCAATTCTACGGTACAGATTCGGTTAGACTCGAGGATGTACACAGGTACAGATAGGAACCAGAAACGGGGAATCCAGGACAGATGATCCCTTTAGGACCAGTAGTAAGAGTGGTGATACCAGGAGGATGGTGCAAGATATGACACTGGATAGTGCAAGATATGACAAAAATAATAATTTATAAATTATCAAGTGTTCATGAGGGAGTGCGGAGGGAGGGGGAAATGCAGAGCTGATACTAAGGGCTTAAGTAAAAAGCAAATGTTTTGAGAACAGAGGAGGGCAACAAATGTACCAACGTGCTTGGCATACAATGTATGTATGGTGTGGATTGTAATAAGAGTTGTATGAAAAAAAGAGTTGTATGAGCCCCCAATAAAATGACTCAAAGAAACAAGCGAAGCACGGAGGAAGAAGGAAACTACATGGTGGGAATGGGGAAGATGGAAATAGGGAAAGCAGGACAGAGAAGGAACATTGTGAGGCCTGGCAGCTAATGTCCCACAGCAATGGGAAATTCATTTGTGATGTAACCGTTTATGTGAAACACACCAAAACAGAATTGATGTATTTACACTGAGGTGTTGCCAAAGGACAAACAAATCAGTATTAGAAGAAATAAGATTAGAATTATCCTTAGATTCAAGAATGAGGACACTCTATCTTGCTTTCTTTGCACACATTTGTGGTCTTTATTTTGACAATAATTGCTAGAGAACAACATTGTGGCGGTCATGTATTCATTATGCCAATTTCATGATTGAGATGTAGGGGTGGAATCTAGCCTGTTAATCTGAAGATAGCCATTGAGTAGCCAATGAGGCCTCTGTGTGGGCATAGTTTTCTCCTGAGACTTATGGGGATTTTCCCAGTATTTCCCTCTTGGAGATGAGAGGCCATCTCTGCAGTTGTTGGGAGTCAGTCTCCAAGACGACAAACTATGGACAGTCGAGACAAGGTGGCAGCATCCGAGTTGCTGAAGGAGCCAGAGGAGAAGCCACATGGCCTTACCCTGATGGAACAGACCTCTGAAGCTCGAGAAGCCATGTGGAGAGCCCTGCCATCGCTGAGTTGCTTCTACCACCACTGGATGCTGTTGATGGACCCTGAGCCCTGGATGCAAGGAGCCATGGGGAGACCCCTGCCAGTGCTGGGACTCTGCACCCATTGGCCTGTAACTTCATGAGTCGGAAGGAGACTTTATAGACTGATATCAGGCATATGGACTAATATTGGACTTATGACTTTGAACTGGACTGTTGGGATGCTTTCTCAATGTTCTAGTCCTCTTGTACATAAACCTTTCTCTTATATTCATATGCGTGTCTATGAATTTGTTTCTCTAGTCTACCTGGACTAACACAAACATCATGTTTGGTAAAGAATCAGAAAAACAGAGGAAAAGACTTTATGCTCTGCATTGATACTATGCTCTTAATCATAGGCTTAAGCATAACAAAACTTTTTTTAATGGCACAGGTCTCTGTAATACTGGTATTTGACTCTCTTGCTCATTCTCACAGTGCAGCTATGACTTGGTGTCACCTCAGTAAACCTTCACAGCCGCCATCACTTTGCTGGCTTGTTTTGAGAACTAAATGGGGTAATATTTGTAACATGTTTCTTCTACAACATCTGGTACCTCATAAGTAACATATTAGTGATTTTAGATAATTCCTTTTTAAAGATTAAAAAATCTGACATTTCTATTGGTGTAATTCACACAATGCCAATTAATTGTGTGTACATCTCAAGCATGCTATTGTTGCCAAAACCTCTAACCTCTTGTTTAGAACAGGGCATTTTATATGTATATGAGAGGTTAGCTGAGTGATGTTCAGAATTTCAGCAGGAAACTATTCTCATGGATCAAAGCCATTTCAAGTTCCTAAAATCAACCAGGAAAGAAATATGCAAAATACTGATGATACAGCATTATGAAAAACAGAGGAAAGACTGAAGGTGTCAACAGTTCCATTTCACTTTGATCTACAATCAGTGCCCATGGACTCAGCCATCAAGAAACATTGGTAATAAGTTCACGCAACAACAATCAGTTACACGAACGCTAACAACACCCTACTTAAAAAACCACTGGATAATTAAAGAAATTAAGGGCAATTTATAGCAGAAAATGCACATCTCAAAAAAGAACAAACCAAAATCAACACCTTAACCCCAAACCTTTAGCAATTAGAATAAGAGCAGCAAAACACTTAACCAACAAAAGAAAAGAAATGATAAAAATTAGAGAAGAAATAAAAGAACCAAAAAAAAATCAATGAGACAGCAAGTAGGTTATTTGAAAAGGTTTTTCAAATATAATTTTGGGAGTGATCTTACAGCTCTTACAGCTCTTATAACAGTGCATACATCAATTGTACCAAGTACATTTGTACATATGTTGCCATCATCATTTTCAAAACATTTCTTTCTATTTGAACCTGTGTTAGTCCGGATAGACTAGAGGAACAAATTTCAGAGACATGCATATAGGTATAAGGAAAGGGTTTATATACAAAAGAAATGTGACACTAAGAAGGCATCCCAATCCAGTCCAGTGCAAATTCATAAGTCCAATATTAACCCATATGCCCAAAGTCAGTCTATAAAGTCTGCTTCCGATTCAGGAAGTCACAGGTTAGTGGGTGCAGAATTCTGGCGCTGGCAGGGGTCTCCCCATGGCTCCTCACTTACAGGGCACAGGCCCATCAACAGCATGCCGCTCCAGCTTCAGAGGTCTGTCTTCATCAGGGCTAAGCCGAGTGGTCTCTCCTCTGGCTCCTCCAGCTTTTTGGAGGCTGCATATTGTGTTGCTTGTGGTTAATCATCTCTGAAACTAACTCCCAACAACTGGGGAAGATAGCTTCTCATCTTCACGAGGGCAATACCATGAGATTTCCCAGGAGTCTCAGGTGAAAGCCATGCCCACACAGAGGCCTCATCAGCTACCCAATGGCTTTCTCCTGATTAACAGGCCAGACTCCACCCCTACATTTCAATTATAAAATTAACATAAGCAGATGACTGCCACAGACTTGGTATCAGCTATGACTATTTCCCTCCCTCCCCCACCTTCCCACTCTCATGAACCCTTGATAATTTAGAAATTATTATTTTCATATCTTATACCATTTGCTGTCTCCCTTCATCCATGTTTCTGTGTTCGTCCCCTTGGAAGGGGGTGGGGGTGTTTATATGTCAATCTTTGCAGTTGGTTTCCCCTATTTGAAAGGATTTTTTTAACTGATAAAACACTAGCGAGTTTAACAAAGGCAAAAACTCAGTTACAAATACTACAAATAAGAAATAAAATAAAAAAAAAAGAAATAAAATGAGCAACATCATAATAAAGCCAACTCAGACAAAAATGGTAATTGTTACAAAGGAAGGTACTCCAACAAATTAAGAAATCTGAAAAAAATTGGACAAATTTCTAGAAACACATTACCTACCTAAATTAACACAGATTGATATAGGAAATCTTAGAAATCAAAAGAAGAAATACATCCCGATATGATCGCTGAAAACAAAAGCGTAGATGCAGACAGAGGAGAAACCCAATGGCACCTAGCTACCAAACAAGAAAGTATCTGGGGTCGTGAAGGCTTGAGGGTGAACAAGTGGCCATCTAGCCCAGAAGCAGCAAAGCCCACATGGAAGAAACACACGAGTCTGTGTGATCACAGGGGACAAAAGGGAGCAGATATCAAGCATCGAAGAACAAGAATCTCATCACTACGAATGAGGGGGAAGAGCAGAGTGGAGACTCAAGGCCTACCTGTGGGTAATTGGACACCCTTTTACAGGGGATTCGTGGGGAGGAGACAGGCCAGCAAGGTGCTGTGAGGTGGCAATGAAGCATACAACTTTCCTCTAGTTCCTGAAGGCTTCCTCCCCACAACTATCATGGTCCAATTTGTACCTTAACAAATCCAGCTGGACTAGAGGAGGTACACTGGTAGGAAATGGAAATATGAGGAACCCAGAACAGATGAACCCCTTGGGGCCGGTGGTAAGAGTGGAGTTACTGGATGGGTGGAGGGAAGGTGGGGTAGAGAGGGGGAGCCAACTACAAGAATCTATACATAATCTCCTACTGGGAGGACAGCCATTGGTGGAGAGGGTGAGGGGAGACATCGGGGAAAACAATAATAATTTATAAAGTTTTGAGGGCTGGTGGGGGGTAGGTAGCAAGGATGGAGGGGAAAAGATGAGAAGCTAATGTCAAGAGCTCAAGTGGAAAAGTGGATGTTTGGAGAATGAAGACAGCATCAGGCATGCGAAGAAGCATGGCACAATTTACTGTATTGTGAAAAACAATGTATGAGCCCCCAATAACATCAGCTTTCTTCACAACGATTGCTTATGCACATCTTTGTCTTCAGTGATCATATCAGGACAATGTGCGTGCAATGATATAATTTTTGTTCTTGATGCCTAACTGCTTCCATGGATACCTTGTGGTCACACAAGCTGGTGTGCTTCTTTCCTGTGGACTTTGTTGCTTCTGAGCTCTATGGCCACTTGTTTATTTCCAAGCCTTTAAGACCCCAGACGCTATATCTTTGATAGCCCGGCACCATCAGCTTTCGTCACCACATTTTCTTGTGCACACATTTGTCTTCATTGATTGTGTTGGGAAGGTGAGCATCAAGGAATGCCAATTAATAGAACAAAGTGCTCTTGCATTGAGGAAGTACTTGAGTAGAAGTCCAATATCCACCTGCTGCCTTAATATTAACCCATTAAGTATATGCACATAGATCTATTTCCCCATCATCATATCTAAGTATATTTAACTATGTACATGTCCATGTTTAGACCTCCATAAATGCTCTTCACCTCCTAGTACTTTCCTCTATTTCCTTTTACTTTCCTATTGTCCCACCATCATTCTCATTCTTCATTTGGGTTTCAGTAATTTTCCTCTGCTAAATTGCTTTTGATCAATCCCTATCAGGTCTCGTACACCCACCTTGCCACTGATTTTGGATCACTTGCTGTTCCCTTGTCCCTGGGATGGTCAACACCACCCCTCCCCCTATCTCCCCATCTCCCATGTCCCCCAAGAACTATCAGTTCCATTGCTTTCTTCTCTAGACTGTTCATCCAGCCTATCTTATCTAGATAAACTTGCAGAGATAATAATATGTACAAAAAAACCAAGACATCGCAAGATGAAGGGACAAAAGAAAACAAAAAGATGACAACAGAAAACTAATGTCTGAAAAAATATATAAATAAGTAAATAATAATAACAACAACAACAACAAAAGAAAAACCTGTAAATAGTTCAAAGTCTGGTCCTTGATCTCCAGGAGTGTCCCACAGATGAGTCAGATCTACTTTGACCCCAAAGTATATCCTTGACGCTCCCTTGGGAACTCCATGCTCTGCTCCTCCTGCTGCTCTGCTACATGCCCTTGCCTAGATGTGGTGGGGTCCAACCAGGTGCACTCCTGACCCTGCTTCTCCAATGGTGTCCCCGTAGGCGCTTGAGTTAGCAAGGGATGCATTATTTCATAGTGGGGCTGACCACATGGTCCTTTCTGTGCAATGGCTATTCTGAGTGGAGAGATCATTTCTTGAGGCTCAGTGGGCCAGGATCCACTCCATTCTCTCTTCCTCCCCCTTTATTTGCTGACATGCTGGTCAGACATGTCCCTCTCCCCACACTGCAGCCTCAGTGCTGACCTCCAAACCAAACTCCCCTGCGGAGGAGGGGTGGTTGTCCACGTAGTTGGGAATGGGGTTGGGCCCTCATATCCCTCCACTAGCTCCCCACTCTATGCTGTCATGCTGCATTAGCCTCCCAGAACAGCTGATTTGAGTTTGGTTCCTCTTTCCCTATGGAGATATAAATAGGATGGTCCCCTTGGGTGGGTTAGTGCCCCATTCCCCCATTTTGCATCGCCATCTTCCCCCGCCCCTGCTCAGTTGGCTATCATATGTAGGCCTGGATTTGATCTGGCCCCTGCCATTCTACCTGGGCCTCACCTAGGAATTTCTGTATGCATTAGCTTTTCCCCCTATGCCCCTTTTACATCAGCAAAATTCTATGTACATTCAATATCAATGATACTGTTATATAATTTGAACATTCTATTAGGTCACCTTTCTTGAGAATGTATACAAATGAATCTCTGACAGTCAGCTGGCCAAGTATCTGTCTTCAGAACCCTGGCCTAAATAAGTGAGTGCTTTCAATGCTTCATCAGCTTGTTGAAACATTTCAATTTGTATTCCATCAATTCCTGCAGCCTCGTTTTTTGGCTCGTGCCTTCGGTGCAGCTCGAACTTCTTCCTTCAGCACCATTGGTTCTTGCTCCTATTGCCTCCTGTGGCAGTCATGTACTCGTGTCAATTTCATGATGGGAAGTGTAGAGGTGGAGTCTAGCCTGTCAATCTGGAGATAGTCAATGTGACCTTTGTGTGGACATGGTTTTCACTGAGAATTCTGTGAAATCTCACGATATTTCCCCAGTGGAAGTGAGAGACTATCGACTCAGTCACTTGGAGACATTCTACTAAAAAGACACAAAACTCAGTCCCTTGGGATTTTCAACTGACAAGACAACATGGCAGCATGCTGATAGATCCCACGTCCTAGAACCTGAAGGAGCTAGAGGAGAAGCCACATGGGCTTGTGCTGATGGAACCGGACCCCTCGGGCTGGAGAAGTCATGTGGAGACCCCTGCCAGCACTGAGATGGATACACAAGACTCTGCACCCACTGGCCTGTGATTGTCCTGGCATCATTACATGTGCTTTGTGAGTCTGAAGAGCGCTTTATAGATTGGTATAGGACATATGAACTAATATTGGACTTACGGACTCGGACTGGACTGGGCTGGGATGCTTTCTCAATGTTCCATTCCTCTTGAATATAAACCTCTTCTTTATATGCATATGAGTGTTTATGAACTTGGTTCTCTAGTCTACCCAGACTAACACACCTCCTGAAATCATGGAGTGTCAACTAATCCTTTTTGGTACAGTGACTGTGTGTTCTTTCCATCGTCTTTTGATGCTTCTGGCATCACTCAGTATTTTGCCCACAGAATCTTTCCAGGGTGCAACTTGAGGCTTGAATTTTTTCTAGAGTTATTTGGGTTTTAAGCTATGCTAAGTGTGTTCTTCCTTTTTGGTTTCCTAAATCTAGATCCTAACTCTAGATCTCATTAAAATATTTTACTTTGTCTTCTCGAAATGCTCTTTGAAATTTTCTCTTTAGCTCTTTGACTTCATCATTTCTTTCATTTGCCTTACATCATTCATGGTTAAGAGCAAGTTTCAGAGTCTTTTCTCACATTCCCTTTGGTCTCTTGCTTCTTTTCTGCCTTTATAATGACCTTTGAAATGCTTCATGAATGATATTGTTGATGACCTCCCACAGTTTCTCAGCCAGGTCTTCTGTCATCAAATCTGTTCTTGAGATGTTCTTGAAATTCAGACGGGAAATTCAGACTCGAGGTTGTATTTCAGTTGCTAATAATTTTCAATGCATCTTGATTGCATGTTTGATTAATATCAGATTAAAAACATTAGTAGAATTCTTCATTTTTTCATCACTAGCCTTTGTGGTCGGTGCATAAAGCTGAGTAATAGTTGTATTGATAGGACTTCCTGAGATTTGGATAAATAAAATCCTATGACAGACAGTCTTGTTCTTTAAGAGATGTCCTTTTTAACAAAGAATGCAACACTATTCCTCTTGATTTTATGATTCTAGTCATAGTCAACCACATGATCTTATGATTCAAAATGGCCAATACCAGTTCATTTTAGCTCACTGATGCCTAGAATGTTATCTTTATATATTTCATTTCATTTTGGACAACTTCTAATTTTTCTAGAGTCATACTTTGTACATTCCAAGTTCTGATTATTGGTAGATTTTTTTCAGCTTCTTTTTCTCATTTGAGTCATGCTTTATCTCACAATTCCACCAAACAATGGGCACTATACACGAATAGACAATTCACCCAAGATGACATCCAGACAGCAAACATGTGAAGAAATGCTGTGATCATTAACTGTAAGAGAAGTACAAATTAAAGCAATCATAAGGTATCACCTCACACTGGCACTCATAGTAGAACTTAAAATAGCAAACAGGAAATTAAAATGCTGGTGAGGATATGGAGAGATGAGAACACTCATAGACTGCTGGTGCCATTGCAGAATTGTATAGCCACTATATAAAAAAATACTATATTGACCCAGAAATCTCTCTACTCAGTAGATAACTCAAGGAAATAAAGAACAAAATATGAACATGTGTATACATATTCATGTTTATCACTGTGCTCTTCTCAATAGTAAAAAGATGGAAACAATCAAAATGCCCATCTCTGGAAGAATGGATGAACTCTGGTACATACATACAATGGAATATTATGCAACCCTGAAAATGATGGGGGGGTTCTAAAGTTGATATGGTAATGTTCGCACAATTCTCCCTGATATGATTGAATGAATGAACTATTGAATTGTATGATATATAAATTATGTGACAATAAAACTGTTAAAAATAAAATGAAACTGTCAAACATCTCATGATGTGGACTAATTTGGAAGACATTGGCCACCTTCCCCACTTACCTATCACTGCTTCCTGGGGTCATGACCAAATTAGCAATTCATACTTGAAGCCTTGCCCCAGAACTTTCTTGTGGGAGAAACTAAACTAATTCAAATTTGTTCAAATTTCTTTGCCAGCATAAGACAGAGTCTTAGCCCCTGCAATTCTGTGGTCATTTTTTAGAGTGTGAAAGGGGGTTGGGAGGGAAGGGCGGGGACTACACCTTCCTTTAAGATGAATAAACTAGACCACTTAAGATCTAGCGGTGAAAAGACAAGAAGAGTAAAAGGCGCAGCAAGTCATGGCTACAGACACAGAGTTCAAAGCTGCCCCAAGCCACTGGACTCAGGTTCATGCTTCCTGTGTAAGTCTATTTTCCTTTAGTCCCCCTTGAAACTTGTCCATAGCCAATGCCCTTGGTCCTGGTCTATTTGAATTCATAGCAAAGCCCTCTCTGTTCTTTGAGTCATTTTGGATATACCGACTGATCAGCATATCAACATTACCTTATCCACTGTCCAGTCGGAGTCAACACCTCTCCCGAAAGACCGGGTTCATAGTCTCCAGTTTCTGCAGGTTGCCTACCCCACCCAACCATGAAGTTCTTCCCACAGTCACAGTGCAAGTGAATATAAGAACAATTTTTTAAGGTCCGGCTCCAGCGTTACTGAAGATGCTTTTGGCCCATCTTCTCTCATGGTTAAGTGACGTCATAGCCCACCAACGCTGGCACCAGGTCCGTTGGAGCTAACAGTACCAACCAGAAAGATGCGCAGGACTCGTCATACCTAAAAATATATATGTATATAGATGTCCCAACGTCATAAATACCCTGAAACTTCCTTTGTCTCTCTCTTGCCTCTCAGTTCTGCATGTACAGGAAATGCCTCCAGCTCTTTCTAGGGTCGCCTGCCCAGCTCAGACTCTTCCCCCAATCCCTTTTCCAGCCAGGCAATAAAAGCAGCAGCTGGAGAAACCCTTAACCCTTTCCTCACACAGCTGGAGAAACTGTTAACTCTTTCCTCGCCAGGCCCCACTGTAGTTTGCTACTGGGTCTGTAATGAAAACTGTTTCTTCTTTCCATCGACAGAGGCTGTTGTGACCTCTATACTGTTTAAGGCAGCTAATTCTCTGGCTTTAAGGTCAACTGTAACCTTTTTTTATGCTGCCACCTTAAATTCCTCTCACCTCATATCCTTGGATTTCCTGTTCCCTACAAACCTCATCTCCCTCAATAAATCTATTATGTAAAAGTTTACTGTGTTTCTTGTCTCTGAAAGACCTTGCGGACATCACTGGAATGAAAGCTGCCAGTGGCTTCTCAGAGGATGGGAGTTGATACCAGTATCTTCAGCAGGAACCCAGAGGGGGACCTCTATGCAGACATCACCTTGATCACAACCGTGGCAGCAAGTATGTACGAGACCCTTGGAAAAGCATTCAAAATAGCAGTTATTTAGACCAGGACATACACAGTGCTACAGATAAGAGCCTGAAACACAAGGAATATAGGAGCGATAAATCCCTCAGGGCCAACAATGAGAAAAGAGATACCAGGAGGGTTGGGGAAAGGTGGGGGGAGAGATGGGGAATGGATCACAAAGATCAACCTAGAACCCCATCCCCAGGGGACTAACAATGGAAAAGTGGGTGGAGGGTGACAGAGAACGATGTAAGATATGAAAATAATAGTCTATAACTTATCAAGTGTCCATGAGGGAGGGCGGACAGAGGAGTGGGGGTGAGGAGCTGACGTCAAGGGTTCAAGTGGAAAGAAAATGCTATGAGAATGATGACGGCAGCATACGTGCAAATGTGCTTGAACACAATGGATGAATGTATGGATTGTGATGAGAGATGTAAGAACCCCCAAAAGAAGGGTTTATCATTTTAAAAATAGCAGTAGTGCTTCTGGTGACACCAACACAGTGAGCTTTCACGGTAGTCAGCTTGGAGCCAAAATGACGTTTCACTGAGTCAAAGCAGAAAATAAGGAAATGGAGGTCTACCGTGGTTTTACCATGTGGTAAGTGGTAAAATCGTCAACCATGGCTTCGGGGTGTATGTAGGGAGAGTCCCAAAATTGTGTTGCCTGTATTCGCTCATTATCTGTTGCTGTGAACAAAACATCCTCTACATTTACCTCACATTAAATGGCTATGGAGTCCTGGTGATGGGGTGGTTGTGTTGGGCTGCGGCTAAATTAGCTGTTCAAAACCCCCAGTTTCTCTACAGAAGAAAGATGAGGCTTCTGTTCCATAAAGAATCTGTCCTATAGGGTGGCTCTGATTCAGAATCAACTCGATGACAGCAAATTTTGTTTCTCTTAATAGTTTACACATGGTGTAAAAAAAATTAATTCAGAAAGTGTCATCTAGAAGCATCAGAAGTCTTCAATCTGGAGAAAGAAAATGAAGATCATCCCAATGATATGGAGGTCAGAGATACCTCAACTCTCTAACCTTTTCACCAATTCTGGTACCAGCCACTTCTCCCATAGTGTTCTTCACTTCTCTGCAGGGTTTGATGCTTCATTGTATTTGACAGACTATGCCCAAGATGTTGGAGTTCATTAGGGAAGTAATAGATTACACTTGTGGACCAGGACCAACTTGAAAATAAGATGACTAATTCAGATGATGGATATACTTTTTCAATCAAGACAGCTTCTAGCCAAGATAGTTCTCAGTTTCTTCTTGACTATGCTTGAAATTGGGCCCTTTCCTCAGGCCTGGTCTCTGCCCTGCTCAGGACATTGTTACATGTCTTTACTTCCAATAGGTACCTTAAAGCACCACACAGTGCTAGCAATCCTTTTGCAAGAAGTCTCTAACCTCTCTCATTCTGTGAGCAAGTGGATCCACTGCCGTTAATTTGCTCTATGACCTCTAATGACTAATAACACAGCTGCGTTAGTCTAGGCAAACTAAAGAAACAAATTCAGAGTCACTTATCTATGTGTAACAGAGATAATTATATTAAAGAGTAATTGTATATTAAGAAAACATCCCACTCCAGTCCAGATCTAGTCCATAAGTCTGATATTATCCCATAACCTCGATATCAGTCCATAAATTTCTTTTTAGACTCACACAACACATGCAATGGAAGATCACAGACCAGTGGATGAAAAGTCCATGATGGTGGAAGCATGTCAGCACTGACATGGGTCTTCACGTAACTACTCCAGCTCCAGGGCTCTGGCTCCATCAGCATAACTCCATGGGGCTTATCAGCAGGAAAATGAAGTAACAAGAAAGTGTATCCCACCTCCAGGGAAGAAGACAGGAGTTCCCAGAGTCATCCAGAGAAAGGCATACTCCACACAGAGGTATAATTGGCTATGACCTGATTAACAAGCTAGACTCCACCCCTTTGTTCAGGTTGACAGGAGATTATGCAATTGCCACACAACCATTATTAAAATTTATGTATTAACCACTAATGCCAACAATGGGAGTTTTCACCAACTTCTGTAGTCTAGAATTGATTAAACAAACAATTAAGATGCATTGCTAATTACTGGTGATTGGAATGAGAAAGTTGGAAATAAGGAAAGATCAGTAGTTGGAAATTATGGTCTTAGTGCTAGAAATGACACAAGAGATCACATGATATAATTTTGCAAGACCAAGGACTTAATTATTACAAACGCCTTGCTGAATTAAGGCAAACAGTGACTATATGTGTGGACTTCTCCAGATGAAATATATAGGATCAAATAACCATTTGATTCTATGCCAGGACATTTTCAGGGACCAACTGTGGAATAGACTGATAATTGCTCAAAAGCAAGCTCAAGTTGAAGGCAAAGAAAATTAAAACAAGTTCATGAGAGCCAAGTAGGACCTTGAGTATAGCTCATCTGAATTTAGAGACCACCTCAAGAACAGATTTGATGCATTGGATGTTAATGATCAATGTGGGATGATATCAAGGACATCATACATGGAGAAAGCAAAAGGTCATTAAAATGACAGTAAAGAAAACCATAAAATCAGTGTCAGATGAGATTCTGAAACTTGCTTTAGATTACAGAGTAGCTAGACTACATGGGAGAATCAGTAGAAGAGTGGAATCCCTAAAAGAAGATTGCTAAAGGATAATGGCAAAACCATTAATCAGTTCATCGTATGGATGGGGCTGGAGAAGAGTATGCTGAGTGAAATTAGCCTATCACAAAAGGAAAAAGAATGAAATCACGGCTGTAAGAGTGGGAAAGAAAACAAGATAATGACCATACCAAAAGGAAAAGATTTTACATATTGCCAAGAGATGTGTGGAGGGTAAAGGAGAGAAGTTAAAGCAATGGCCTAGAGTCTATACTGTTGACAAGAGTTAACTTGGATGAAATGGAACAGAGTAGTTCACAGAAGGAGCTAAGAAAGGAACGTGTGAAGGGGAAACACTGTGGGAGTTGATTAGTATTTTAAACTATTGAATACAAAGTTGTATCCAAAAGTTAACCCTTCACCTAGTTTACAATTAATAATTATTTTAAAACTGAATTAAACAGAAGAAAGGATGAAGTAAAAGAGCTGAACAGGAGATTTTAAAGCTGAAGTAGTCAAAGTAATGTATTATAATGAAATTCTAAAAGACCCGGAATTAGAAAACCAGAAGTGATAAACATTCTCAAGCTGAAAGAACAGGAAAAAACATATTAAACCTTGAGGTGCAATACTGAAGGCTTCTATGGGCTAACTTGAACAACTCAGAAAGTATCAACAGATGATGGAGTTTGCCCAAAGCCATATAGCTTAAAAAGTCACACATCCAAGCTCAGTTCTCTCTGGTTCTACAGTATACTGCTCCTAACTGCTCCAAATAACTTTTCCCATTCATAATTGCTACAACTCTGAAAATAAAATCTTAGAAGGAGGGAGACTGTAAGAGCTGATTGATCGGGTTTCTTTGATGTTTTTGTGTTCATATTATTAGCACCATCGGTAGTGCTAAGTCAAATAAATTATTCTAGCAATTGAAAACATGACTACCAGGTTTTATAATTTTGGATGGTCAAAGCAAAAAGGAAGTAGAAATTATAATTAATCTAAGATAAAATGCTAAAGCTGGATTCGAAATTTTTCATCTCTGAAAAGAAAGAGATAGAAGAAATACAGAGTCGCTGTAAAAGGGGGGGTAGCATTTGACTATTTCAGGAGGTAGCATACGGGAACCAATGATATTGAAAGAAGAAGTTCTGAGATGACGGGACTGGCAAAAAATACTTGAGGGAATACCGTTTGAAATCATTCCACAAATAGATGCAGCAGTGTTGGTGCTCATTTGTCTATGCCAAGAAATTTGGAAGATGACTACCTGGTCAACTGACAGGAAGAGATCCATATTTTTGCCAATTCTAGAGAAAAGGGACACAACAGAATATAGATAATATAAGGCAATATCTTTAAGACCACTTGCAAGGAAAATTGTGTTGGAGATAATTCCAAAGTAGTTGCAGGGCTGCCAGAAATTCACACCAGATTCAGAAGAGGACATGGAAGGAGGGACACCATTGTCAATGTCACATGGATTTGGGCTGAAAGCAGTGACTTCTGGAAAGATACTCACTTGTATTTTATTTTATTGACTGTACAAAGGCATTCAACTGTATTAGCAAGCTATAGATATGGTTTTAAAGAAGAGGTTTAAAGAATACTTTATTGTACCTAAGAAAAACCTGCAAATAGATCAATTTGGACAGAATAAGGGGATCATGAATGGCTGAAAATCAGAAAGGTGTGCATTAGAGTTATATCCTTTCTTCATATTTATCTAAAGCATATGGTGAGCAAATAATCTGCGAAATTGGACAATATGAAGAAAACGACATCATGACTGCAGGATGGTTTATGAACAGCCTGTGATACGTGCATGCAGATGTCATAACTTTGTTTGCTGAAAGTGAAATGCACTTGAAGTGTTAATGATGAAGATCAAAGACTACAGCCTTTAACACAGTTTATATATCAATATAAAGAAAACAAAAATCCTCACAGCTAAACCAATAAGTTGCAATGATAAGTAGAGAACATATCGAAGTTGCTGAGCATTTCAGTTTACTTGCACCCTCAGAGCCCATGGAAGCAGCAGTCAAGAAACTTGACAATAATGCATTGAGCAAATTGACTGCAAAAGATCTCTTTGAAATTAAAAAGCCATGACATCACTTTGAAATTAAGATTGTCCCTGACTCGGACTGTGTTGTTGTTAAGTGTTGTTAGGTTCGTTCCAACTGATCGTGAGCCTATGTACAACAGAATGAAACCCTGCCCACTGCCTAGTCCTGAACTCTCCTTCAGAAGCTCTTCTTTTTGCTGCCCTCATACTTTACCGAGCATGCTTTCCTTCTCCAAGGACTACTCGCTCCTAGTCTCTGACAACCTGCCCAAAGTACTTGAAATGAAGTCTCACCATACTTGTCTTTAATGAGAGTTCTGGCTGTATTTCTTCCAAGACAGATTCTTTGATTATTTTGGCAGTCCACGCTGCTTTCAATCTTCTTCACCAGCACCATAATTCAAATATATAGATTCCTCTTCAGTCTTCTATGCAATTTCACATGTATATGAGGCAATTGAAAATATCATGTGTTCAACCATCGTGGAATGTGATGAAACAATACCTAAAACAACTGGCAATATAAGTGCCATGCAACCTAGCAATACCTTTGTTGAGTCTATACCTCAAAGATGTACTAGGCAGACAATGAAAGATGTATGTTGTCTTATGTTCATTGCAGCACAGTTCACGATATCAAGAAGCTGGAAGAGGCCCAAATGCCCATGAGTAGAAGTTTAGATTTGAAAAAAGCAAAAACAAATTAAAAAAACCCACCTTTCTGATACATACATGCAATGGAATACTACTCATTCCTAAAAAAAAAAAAAGGAAATGATCCATCAATCATGACATGGAGGGACCTGGAAGCCAGTATGCTGAGTGAACTTAGTCAATCACAAAAGGACAAGTACTGTATGAAGCCACTACTATAAGGGTAAACAGCAAGATGAAGCAGGCTTCTGCTTCCAGACCATGGAACCTTCCAACCCAGTCTGCCAAGTGACATGGTAGAGATCCCGCCTAGTATCCATAAATCATATATCTCCTTTTCCAAATACCTATCTTAAAAACCACTTTGACGGAAGAAAATTTACCTCTGTCAGTCTTTCAACATGTGGGGAGGGAAAGATGACCATTCTGTTGCTGCCAAACAAAATTGTGCTTAAGTCACTCCAAATCAACAGACATTCCTACCAGCATGATTAGTGAGCCGGACTGGAAATTCAACACAAAATTCAAGGGAAGAGAGCATGTGTGTCTCTGAGAAGGCAAGTACATAGAAATGGAGAGGGACAACCTCCTACTGGAAAGAAAAAAAAACTTTCAACGATATTTATATAGAACCCAAGCTGAGAATATGTCTGGTACTATGTTCCTAATGGATTCTTTTGACCTAGTTTCTATATAAACCTTTGTGACCCAGACTATATGTGATAGACTACTAGGGCTTTAGACTCTGCTTTTTTGAGATGCCCATCCTTTTTAGGCCAGAAGGACTCTATGTGGAAACCTCACTAAGTGAGCTGGGCTTCACTGCAAGCTAACCTATAGCCCTTGGACTTAAGACAGAAACTCCCTTGTGTGAGAAGCAGATGACTGCTCTCCCAAGGGTACAGAAATGGTGGCTATTGGACTTTGACTCAATCTCTTTCCTTGAGGGTACCCAATAAATGATGACTTGAAGACTACTAGACATTTACTATTTTAATCTCTCCCTTCTCTTATTTTGACATATATTAATCTGGTAGGCCTGGTTCTACCACTATCAATAAATATTACTGAAAGTTTTGACCTATCACCAACCCCAGTTGTTTGTGTAAATAGTGTCCAGTCCCTTAAGAATTTTATCTGTACAAGTCAACAATTCATGCATTGTGGTTTGTAACTAGCCGATACTTTATAATTTCCTTTTCTCAACTGTGCTTTAAATTATATACCATTGACTAGATTCATGACATTGCCAGTAGAATTACCTAATGCCTTGGGGAGATAATTGATATTACAATGCTTCAAAAATTGTATGTCAGGTGCTATTGGTATTTGTATCAAAAATTACAATGATAATTGATATTAGAATTATTGAAAAATTGTAATAACAAAAATTTACAATGATGTCTCAGGGCGAACCAGAGACAGATATTAATTATAGATATATGAAGGAATTGGGGACTTGGACTTAATTTTAGACTTAATCTAAGAACAACTAATTATTTTTTTTTTTGCATCACTGCCCTCTGTTGGAAGTAGGAGGCCCAGCCTTGCTCCTGGAGAGCTGCTGCTGGATTTGAACCGCCAACCCAGAGGGCTGCAGTCCCTCACTCAACCACTACGCCACCGGGGCTCAGTGAACAACTAATTCTTATAACATGGCCCAGCCAATGCTCGCCCTCAGGAAAAGATCACTGGAGATATGAGTGCTATGTTAAAATGAGTTAAAAAAACAAACAAACAGATGATGCTGGTTATCAGGAAGAACAACATCTGGGTCTTCAAACAAGCAGCCATCTAAGTGAGGCATCAACTAAGTCCATATTGAAGAAGCACGTCAACCTGTGTGATCCAAGGATTACAGATAATGTAATCCAAATACCAAGGATGGAATAGTGTCAAATCTTACAAGGTGAAACACTGATTTGCAGAAGACTGTGGATGACAGTGTATGCCCAAAATTTCACTGGCAGTGTCCACACTTGGATTAGCCCTCCAGTAATTCCCTCTGACCACAGTCCAGGGATGTGAATAACTTTTTGTTTTTGCTTTTTTTTTTTGTTTTGTGGGCATCACTGTCTCTGGTGGTCATGGGCGCTACCCAGTGCCACTCCTGAGAGCCGCTCCTGGATTTGAACTGCCAAGCCCACGGGCCGCAGTCCCGCACTCAACCATTTACGCCACTGGGGCTCAGTCCGTGAATAACTTTATTATCGGAAGAAGAGCATTGTAAGGTCAATCATGTAGATATAGCCATGCTAATATGTAATATCATCTGACCTCACTTTTGACATATTTGAAAGTTATTTCAGTCTTTTTTAAAAAGTTAAGCAAAAATACACTGGGGTAAACTTCTGATGGAGCCTTTCAGACCATAAGCCGGGGATGTGAGTATCCTTGCTTTCATGCAGAGTGCATTGGAAAATGTATTATTGCAGATGCAGTTAGGTCACAATTTAACCTATCATTGGATCTTCCTTTTGACCCATTTAATATGTATTCTACTTTTACATGTTTTTGACTTTCTTTTTGATTGAGATATTTAATGCTTTACTTTGTTATTGTTGTTTTGGTATGGTTTCCACTAGATGAGATCCAGGAGAGGTAAATCTACAGAGAGAGTAACTGGATAAATGGTTTCTCCAGGGTAGGGCAGGGGAGGTTGGGGGAAAATGAGGAGCTAATAACAGTGAATACAAAAAAGAAGAAAATGTCCTCAATTGATTGTGGTGATGATTGTACAACTCTTCTTGATGTGATTGAACTATTGATTGCGTGATGTGTAGATAGTGTGCCAATAAAATAATTTAATTTTTTAAAATTAAAATTTTAATTTTAATAAAATTTTAATTTTAAATTTAAATTTAATTTTAATAAAATAAAATAATTTAATAACAAAAATCTAAATTTTTTAAAAAAGGAAAATTCCATGGTTGGGGTCAGGAGTACCTTAGTTCTCAAAGCATCAACGTGGCTTTTCAACATTTTAAAACGCTCTTGCCAGCAGATCTACCAGGGCGATATGTTCTTTGAGCATTTGATTGCTGCTTTCATGAGCACTGATTATGGATCTAAGCAAGACAAAATCCTTGACCACTCCAACCTTTTCTCCATTTATCATGATGCTAGCCCATTGGTCCAGCTGTCAGGATTGGGGTCTGATTTACATTGAGTCGTAATCCATACTGAAGGCTGCAGTGATTGGTGGTCAACAGCCAATATTTGAAGTCCTCCTCCCTTTCAGCAAGCAATGTTGGGGCACCTGCATATCTCAGATTGTTAATAAGCCTTTTTCCAATCCTGATGCCTCATTCTCCTTCATATGACCCAGCTTCTTTGATGACTTGTTCAGCACACAGATTAAATAAGTTTAGTGAGACGTGGCAGCCCTGATGCACAGAAACCCGGAGTTTAGACCATTCAGTATTCCCTTGTTGTACTTGCACAACTGCCGCTTGCTCCATATTCAGGTTCTGCATGACTACGATATAGTGCTTTGGTGTTCCCATTCTCCTCAAGGCTGTTCATAGTTTGTTATCATCCACACATTCCAATGCCTTAGCATAAATAAAACATAGTAAACATCTTTCTGGTATTCTCTCTCTTCAGTCAAGATCAATCTGGC